>VZSV01000051.1:4641092-4682715 GCA_013398735.1 Nothocercus julius
AAAAAAAAAAAAGTAGGAAAGCAACATGTTTTGCATTCTGAGTGTTTTTTTTTCTTGCTATACGGCCGTCTAAGCTGCATTTCACTGCAGTGAGCTCCTCGGAGGCTTGTTGCCACTTATTTGCCAGCACCATGGCTTGAAAGGATGGGAACGTGCCCGCTGGTGGAGAAAGCACAGGTAAGAGCGCATGTTTCGCACAAGGAGCGAGCAACGTCCCGCGCTGGTGTCACTAATGCTGCTGGTTTAGCTCAGGCCTCTCCCTAGCTCATGGGAGATCGTACAGGTGGTTCTGTGTTACAGTCATACAAATGGGTTAAAACCATCGCTGATGCAGTGTCACCCATGCTGTTTTGACTGCAGGGTTTCTCCAATCTGAAACGTGCAAATACAGCATCCAATGTAAGAAGACCAGGTGTGCTTGGAAGGTGAAAGATGGCTATTCTAAGTTGTACTGTAAAGCATATTCAGAGTGTTTTGAGGATGAAATGCACGCATGCAGGTGACGGGTGAAACTGCAAGGCTCCCAGGGCTTGTTACGGTGCTCTGTGGTAGCTTGTGGGCACGTACCAAGTTGCAGGAGATACTGCAAAGTATTCTTAACTGCTCTTTTTATTTCCACTTTTCAGAAAATACCTCAAAAACATTTAACAGACAAGCTACTATTGAAATGTTGATGTAAATACAAAGGAGGCGTACTTTAATGCTTAGCACTAATCCATGCCTCTAGAGGCACTACAACATATACTATATAAGCACAATAATCCCAGTCCTGTTTCTTTGAGAAAGGGCATGGATATTTTTTTCTAGTGCATCGTGCTATCATACCTGAAGCTATCCTATCACTTCACTTAGGAGTTAACACAGGGAAGAGAGTCCAAAGGGAAGAACAGCTCTTCTGAGGGGTTATCTTTTGTAATATTTAAATTACTAAAAGGAGAATAAAAAACTTAAGTCAGTTAGTGAAGCTTGTTTACTTTGGACCGTGAGTTGCAGGATTTTTAGGAACCAAAAGGATTGCTTTTCCCAGCCAAGACTATTGCTAGGTAGGACGGCTCCACAAGAAACTTTAATCTGAGTTCCATGTTGTTATTTAGGAAGCCGGATCCTCATCATGTTTGGAAATGAAACATAAGCCTAAAGCTAATGCAGATCCTGGCTCACAAACATGATCTGTCCATTTGCTGTGGTTATTTAATTTACAAACACATGCAATACTTTTACCCCAGTGCTGTATTCACAGTTTTGATATCCTGAAGACTCATGGCATGGCAAATGGAGGCACAGCTTTTTGCTTTTTCTGCTTTTGGCTATTTCTACGATCTCAAATCCATATAGATTCTGCGACCATAGTAAATTATGAGGCATACATGGACTGGCCTCCATCTTATGCAATTACTGTCTGTTAGGTACTTACCCATTTCCTCAAAATACACAGGAACTTCTTTGAAATGCCCAATCCTCTGTCTAACTTGACCAAAAGATTTCCATGTTTTCTAAAGGAAGGGGACACAGCATTTCTTAAACCTTGTTTCCTTAGGAAAGTAGGTGGAATAATTTAAGCATAGGTTGACTTTTATTTTATTTTTAGGAAGTTCTTGTCAACTTTGCGGTGTTTTAGTGAAACTTTTCACTCTTAAATGAGGAGCCTGGGAAAATTTGGATGTAAAGGTAGTTACTGTGATGGAGAAAAACTTCTTGATAGGAGTTACCCCAGGGATAAATCTCTTAAACTTTCTTTTTCAGAGATGAAGCACCACGCCTTGTAATATTTATTTTGCTGGTTCTCACCACTGGAGGATGGCTGCCATACTCTGTGAAAATTGTTCCGGTTGGTACCACTATACACAAGTCAACCAACCTGTTGAAATCAGCTGCATGTTGTTCCTTATTATGCTCGGAAAAGTGTCCCTCAATCTTTTCATACTGCGAGTTAAACAGAAAAATGTGAAAATTAGTTTTATGGGATACTTCTGTGTTTCACTCGCGCTTCTTGATTTTGCACTGCTGATGAATATAGCTTTCATTTTCTATTTTGAGGACTTTGCCCTTTGGGGTGTAAGATTCACCAAATACCACATCTGCCTGTTCACGCAGATAATTTCTCTTACCTACGGAATTTTACATTACCCAGTGTATCTTGTGGCTGTTCTGGATTATTATGTGACTATAGCACAAACATCTCAACCTCCTAAAAGGG
This sequence comes from Nothocercus julius, assembly GCA_013398735.1. Classification (NCBI taxonomy): domain Eukaryota; kingdom Metazoa; phylum Chordata; class Aves; order Tinamiformes; family Tinamidae; genus Nothocercus; species Nothocercus julius. The sequence continues at coordinate 4,643,290 of VZSV01000051.1, forward strand.
GTCAAAGGTTATTTTATATAGTTGTTGTGTTTTTTCTGTGGATTTCAGGGTTTTCTTGTATTCTGAAAGTCCCTGCTATTTCTGAAGAACTAGAAATGCAGAAGCATTTTTCACCTTATCAGTGTCCTTCCTATGTTAGCATGCAGAGCTACTCTGTCTCATTTGCTATGCTGTTTCTCATGGGCATGGCTCTTCTGGCTTGCTGGAAGGACGTTTTCATGATGCTACTGTCCATCAGGGTAGTTTCCTTTGCTGACCAGCCTGTTCTGATGTTCCTGTATTCATCTGATGACAACACTTGCTCTAGGCGGCAGCTTCTCACCAGGCTTCTCATCTGTTTTCTTGGCACGTGGGCACCTTTTGTTCTTCTTCAAATTATCATTTTGTCTCTTGGTGCTCAGATTCCAGCCTACATGGAGATGAACGTCCCCTGGCTATACTTCATCAACAGCTTTCTTATTGCAGTAGCGTATTGGTGTCGATGTCATGATGTTGAATTGACAGGGGAATCGTGGTCAACAGATCCATTTGTCAGCTGGAAATTCTGCTTTACACCATTTAACAATGAAAATACAGAGCCAGCTGAAAAGCCAGGCACAGTAATTGTAATCTATTAATGAGCTGCTGACTGAAAAGACTGCAAATAAGTGCTGTACACCAGAGGTGTTTAGTGCTCTGACATTCCACATCCTTCTGGACAATACAAAGAAACATTCTAGAGCTACAGTCTCTAGAAAGTCTAACACCGCTGGTTTAATGAGTATCGCACCATAATGCAAGATACTGTACATTTCCATGTTAGTTATTGGACTGGCAGATGCTTGCTGCATGCTAAGAGCCTGGATTTAAGAAAAGACCATACTTCACATTTTTGGTTGAACTTTGTTTCTTACTGAACTCTGTCAGTTTTAAACAATCTCAGGTTTTATAGTATAAAATGCAATAAAGTTTTGCAAGCTGGAGACCTTAGCAGTTATGTTTAAGTGTTACCTACTGTCAAAGTCTCGAACAAGTTCTGTGACTTCTAAAGTGTCCTTTCTTGTTAAAGTGCAACTTTTCTCAGTTTGATTTAAATTACGTTTTCTTGGATGTTTTAATGGGTATGGGGGGCGTTTTTTAGTTAATATAGACCTGCAACTCCTACAAAAATAAATGCAAGCTTTGTTTACATATTACCAAAAATATTGTAAGATGTATTGGTGTTGCAGCTGAAGAGGGTAATATTTCATTACGTCTTTGCTACTCCTTTTCTGTATAATGTATACATGTGTATTAAAGATTAAATGCATTACTGTCTGAGAACAGTAAGTTTCAGTTTGGCAGCAGTTAGGCTAACACTAAAGAAAATAAAGATGTGCTTTAATACACGAACAGTTCAAGCGAATTCCCTGTCCTAAGTAGATGTGCACTTAGAAGGCTAATGAAGGGGTTAAAATTGAGTAGAATTTATTTTGGGACCAAATTAAAAAAAACTTAGTTAGTTTTAAAGCTCCTATAGTTTTAAAAGGCTATTGTTTTAATTAATGGAAGACAAACAAATGATACACCACCAAACTAGACAAATGGAAGTTGCATTTATTTCTGAAGCACTGAACTCACAATACAGTGTTGTATTGAAATATAAACTATACGTAAATGATGCTGTAGGTTGGTTAATCATTCACTCAGACCCATAGGGAACAATGGTATCACAAGAATACTCCTTAAGAAAAATATGCAGATAACAAAAGGTGCAATTACAGGCAAGTTTAAGCAGCATAATATAAGGTGCTTTGTTTCAGCATTTGTATAATCAGTTTATCCATTAACAGATTAAAGAAATCTCACTTCTACAGATCATAACAACTGAGAATCTAAAATTCATTCACATGCTAGTTGGTAATAAAAGTGCTTTTTTGTTTTAAAAAGGTTCACAAAGTGAAGATATTTTACATAATTCACTGTGTGCTCTCTTCAACTGTAAAATTTAAATTATTTTGGGTTGCCATTTACATTATATATCAATTATAGACAGATCTAATTGCAGAACTTAATGCTAAGTACGCTAAAATTTCTTATAAAATATTCCGGTATAGCACTGCATGATAAGAATACACAATCACATCTTATATATTAATTTTACATTTCTGCAATATATCAAATTCCAATTATCACTCTGATTTATTACTTCACTCCACATAGTGCGTCTGTCATCCACAGTGTGTCATAAATTTCTTTGAGGCTTCAGTAGCAGTATTTAGGGATGTAACCAAAAGGAGATGAGCATTTTCAAAACAGTAGAAAGTGGCTTGGGGGAAACCTACTAAAAAGGCAATCAAAATGTCAGTAAATTATCAGTAACTGATTTTTAAAACTAGTGCAATAAGAGGAGGCAATATTTAACAAAGTAATCTGAAATGTTTGGCACCACAAATTTCATCCCTTATGCTGAATAAAGTATTTTGAGAAACAATACTACATCCATGTAAAAAGTAGGAAAACATGTACAATGTTAACCTTGAAAAACAACCTTAAGCTATCAGCTCCTGCTCTCAGTTTCTAACTGCTGCTGTTTAGTGCTGGAGATACTGTAGAATAAACCAGGTCTTAACACTCTTTTGGGTACAGAATTTCTTCATGTTTTATATAAATTGGATACCCACTGAAATTGGATTGACAAAATATTTACAAAATCTAATTCCATTTAAAAATCAGCAAATATCTCCAATATATTAATGCACCAGGCATTGGAGAGGATCCTGAATTAACCCCTAAAGAGGCAGATGAAAATACCTAATTTCAAATTTAAACAGATGAAGGGTTACAGATGAAATGTGCACAGATGAATTTAACAGATGAAATTACTCTCAACAACATAGATTTTAGATGTTTGTTTCATGTGGTAAGCTCTCATCTTTCAGATTCATTAACGTATATGGAATGGAATTGTAAGAAGTTGTGTTAGACTGCTGATATATTTACCAATATGATTCAGATTCTCAAATATAATTAATTTTACACATTCCTATTTTTCCTGAGATGGCTGAGTTCCTCTAGTTGCTACAGTCCTTCTAAAGCCATTTTAAATTTTGAGATTGTATTGTTGTATCAAAGCCACAACATGCAAGCAAAACAAGTACCTTACATACTTGTTCATGGTTACATCACATTCTCCCATACTCTTTGGGAAAAGGTGTCAAAAATACCAGCTCTTTGTCTGCCATTACACTCAGCAAGCAGATAATCATGGCACTGCAGGTTTTCATTTAGCATCCAACCCTGAATTCTCAGCCTGATAGCTATTTTAAAATATATAAATACTAGCCTTCTTTTTAAGACCATTTTTATGCTTGACCTTTTACCAGATCCAGTTGTGAAGTCAGCTGTATCCTGTTATCCTCCTAGTGTACAAAGTTTTTTGCTCTTTTTGTACTTTATTTTCTTTTTATCTGGTGATTCTGAGAAGTTATAACACTGATATTTGGTCTGGTAATACAACCATACTCAATTGCGCTGCAGAACAAGATTACAGATTCACTGCTATCCTTAAAGAGGAGAGAAACTGGGCTATGCAGGTGGCAGTATCTGAAATCGTAAGAACTACAAACAACTACAGCTATATCTCCTCCATACATTGTGTCTTCTGCTGTGCATTAATAGCCTTAAGCCTTTCAAATATTTTGCAGTCTTTTGGCCATTGTTTCCATGAACATCAAATAATACTTAATAATAGAATTAAAGTATCAGTCCTTAATGATAAACTTCTGTACTCTTCTTATCATACCCTAAAAAAGGGGGAAAAAATCAAAATTATTTTTATGAGCTATTCTGCACACATTTAACCCTAAATGAAAATATTTGGTACTCATTAATAAAACCCTTCATTCTCCTTATACCACCCTTCATCTTTCCTGATCTGTACCAGTTCACTAAGTCTGTATCATAAAACACTTAAAAGGGAAACTGCCTCTGTAAATCTTTCTTTATTCTGGCTGAGAACATCAATATCCCTGCTCCTAACACACCTACCAGGCAGCAGAAATCAACAGAAATCTTCTCATGGATTGACTTGATTTCACCCACAAAACAGATATGCCTCACGTGTCAGTTACATTTGTGCTTCTAGCCTAATGCCATCATCAATAAAGATACCCTGATGTAGTTAGTACTTATTAGGAAAGCTATAATCCTTTCAACAATCCTATGTAACAATACAATGCCTTTTTTTTTTTTCCCGCACAATTGAAATACTCCTTAAACATCATCCATTACACTTGCATGATATTTGTGATGCTTATGATTCTTATTCTATGAATGTACAGTTGTGCTCAAATTACAGTTCTTTGCAGATGGAAAAAACTTCGTATCATCTGGAAATTTGTTTAGAAATTTTAACTTGAAATTTATTCATAACACTGATTGCCAGAATTGTGCTTTGGAAAAGCTGGACCAACAGCTCCAACAATTAGGCTAGAAGCTTGCTACACACCTTCAATTATAAGCATATTTTATGTTCCCCCTTTGAATTTTGTTTCTTCCTTCCACTTAGCCATATGAGATCAGTAAATAATACACACAACCTCTGAAGGAATGAGGACATGTGTAGAAGTTACAGTGTAGGTTGCACAAATTTAGATGCAGCTTAGGATAAGGGCCTTGAGTAAATGTGGAATTTCTCACCACAAGACCCAGAACACAAGTACTATACAAACTGCTCCAGCCAACACAGGTGACATATGGAGTGCAAAAAGCACATTTAGAAATCTATATGGAGAAAAAAATGGCACATCATAGAGCTCTGCCTAAATTATCAAGGTGATTAAAAAAAGCCAGCCTGACTTACATGCATCCTCAGTATGCAGTTACCATACCTAACTGGCATGTCAATACTTCAACCTGTTTAACCTAGCATGGTTGGAAGTATTCCCGCAGCAACGCATCCCTTGGCTGCATGTGTCCTAACTGCTTTTGTAACCAAGAAATGTCCCAGACTCCTACAGAAGTTCATCCATATGTTAGGGAAAGCTTTCTGATAAAGAAATGGACTCAGTATCTAGACAGCAGGCACTTATTTGTGTCATCATTTCTTTTTAATATTACTATCTTCAAAGCAATCCAGTGGATATAGCTATACAGGACTTTTTGAGTCTAACTAAATTCCTATGAATAAAGCCCAGTTAACTTAAAATGAGCTTAATTTAAGTTTATCTTAAATAATTTAAGTACTACATGATTCTAAAATTCCTTTGCATACTTTAGGTTCACAATACTTCCTGTCTGATATTATACCTCATTGTTCAAAGTGACTTAAAAAATAATTCACTATGAGCAATAACACAAATTATGCATTTAAAGCTCCATTTGTTCCATACATCCCGATTCCATTCGGCGTTCAACAGAAGTAGAATACCTAAAATATGTTAAAGTGTTAGTTGCTTTCCACTTCTAATAGACTAATTTTGGTGTAAAGATAAGTATCCTAACAAGACTGTCACAGTTATCTGCAGCCTACATCAGTGAGAAATACTGGCTAGTGGGTGACAACTGTATTTCCAAATACCTAACGGGAAATCTGTAAGTAATACTGTAAGCTAAACCTGCAAGCTTTCACATGCATGCCTAATTTGAAGTATAAGTAGTCCCAGTACAGTAAGGAGAACTACTCATGTTTTAAATTATGTAGGTTTCTAATTATTTTCAAGACTAGGGCTCACAGCACAAGCTTTCAGTGAATTCTTTGAATGCCTAGCATTATATTGAATAATAATGGTCAATGACAGTAAGTCTGAAAGTATCTGAAATAGGCAGCAGCTTTAACCAGTATGCCAGGCAGTGACACTCTATAGCTACCAAAGTCTCATTAACTTCAAATAAAACTATAGTTAAGAAAATTTAAAGTTAACATTTTCTTATAGCTAAGATCAAGATGAACAAGAAGCAATTCAATTAAAAAACCTGCTCAATTACTTATTTCAATTCTATTTCTTTTCTCTCACTGTCTTAGCTGCATTTATGAGGGACTGATCTATGCTACCCAAAACATCAGACTCCCACTTGTTTGTTAATTTGTTCAAAAAGTAGCAATGGAAGAAAAACCCTGCTTTTATTGGAAAGAACTGGGGAAACGCTCACAAGATATAAGCCTTCTGTTTGAGACAACTTATTGACACAAACAAAAATTTTACTCTCCACTAAGAAATTCAGTTAAAAAAAAAAAAAAAAAAAAGGACAAAGACAGGATTTGCAGTGTAGTCTGTTTAAAAGCACTACAATCACTCTCTGATAAACCAAGGCAACCAACACTAACTTGAAGAGGTGATTATTATTTTATTCTATCTATAAGCAGGGGAATGTAAAGACCTATGAAAGTGAAGCAATATGGGTAATATGAACTGCTGGGGGAGGCCAGCAGTTCATTATCGGCACTTGTTTTTGAACAAGGAGCAGTCAGAGCTCCCAGAGAGCTCTAGTCAACAGAGGTGGCCTCATTCCCTCCCAGGACCATTCTGTTTATTCCTTCTCCAAGGCAGGGTTACTGAGCGCTATGAGCCAGATTAAGTAGGAGATTTGCATGCACCCTTTAAGAATTTAGGAATGTTTCTTTAAAACAAACCAGAAAAACCTGGATAACTACTATACCTGTTGAGACAAGCATAATAGCTTTAACTGTACTGGAAAAAACTGTTGACAGTCATACTCAGCCTGGTACCCTGTGTGAGGGACCTGCCCTGAGCTGATGCTGAACTTACCTTAGTAAGGAAAAAATGGAGATTAGTGAAGGTTAGAGGGATTTTTAAGGGAAAGAAAAAAGCCACCCAAAATATATCCTTTCTGAGCTAAGATCCCATGGTGAACTGTATTCCTTCCTACAGAAGCTGAAATATTTCTGCAAGATGTGACACAAAGCAGCAGCAGTCTAAAGACAATAAAAAGCACTGGGAAATACAGATAATGAAAGGGAGTTGTGGCAGACCAATCTAATGGATATGTTACAAAATAAAATTAAAATTAGCAATACTGCTTCTTTTTGAGTACAGTCTAGTTTAATTTGTGGAGAAAGCCATGAAAAATTTCAGTATAAGCCTGGCAAAACCTCACTGATTTGCACAGCAACAAGTGACTAATACACAAATCTGTTCTGAAGGAATTTTTACTCCAAGTACTGTATTACTTTTTGAGTAAATGCAAAAGCTTCTGAAATAGACCTTATTTGCACTTGAAAGTTTTCCAGCCTTTTATGTGCAGATGTGGTACTCTTTCTTGATTTCATTTAAAGAGTAATACTAGCAAAAACTCTAGTACATGTGCATTTCTATCAATATAGGTTAGCATAGTTGTGCCTAGGTTCCTACTTAATGCCAAAGTAGTTTAAGAGAAAATTTTCAATATGTGTTAAGTCCCACATTTTTAGTTGCTGTATTCATGAATATTTAAAGCATAAGTCACTATTTGCGGCTCTCCAAAAAACACAGAAAATGTAGTGTACAGGAAGAACTAGACAAAACATGTGCATTCATCAGGCCTACTCTGAGCTCCTGGCATCTGTCAGTAATTAGTCTGACACTCATACATAAACATTAGCTGCAGAAGTTCTCCTGAAAGCTGTCTAATATACCAATACTGAAATGATCTTGAAGTTAGCATGCATATAACACCACTGTGATTAACTGCAGGTCTAGGTAAGACTCACAACATAAGTCCACATTTTCAAATATGCCTTAAGCCATTATCAATTCACATTTAAATATGCCTTTTTACAATGCCAAAGAACAGTAAGATCAGAAAACTGATTAAAATTACCCAGTGATATTTTTGTATAAAAATAATAAAACTTTAAGACAAAAGCAAAAGGATAAATATCTAAGATATCTTTAGTCTTCTATCAGCTCATCAAAACAGAGGGAATCCTCTAAAACATATGTTACAGATATGCTACACAGTGTATTTTACAGAAATGCTACAAATGAGAACCTACTCTCTCCATTATTTGAGTATCTTTCAACTGAACACTGCCAAACAGTGAACCTTCAAATAAATTTGTTTGACAACACTAACTGAAGATAGGAAAAACAAAAATAGAAAGTGCTCATCAGCTTCCCTCTAAAATAAACCCAGATATCAACTAATTGGTGCCATTCAGATTAGGGCCCTCACCATACATTACCAGGTAACAGCAATGGGTAGTCCTAACTTGCAGCTTCAGTGGTTGATAAAAATGTTTATAATACTCCCTATTAATAAGCTCAAGCAGCTGCAATTAAAAGCAGCGATTCTGCTGCTGATCTCTGGAAGATATTGGTAGGAAGTCTGTTAATAAAAACAAAGTGATAGTCTATTAAAGGCAAATGAAGCACAGATTGTTCTGTAATCCCAACTTACTCTTTAAGGACATCACTTAAGTAAAACACTTATCAATCTACCTGTGACAATCCTTCCTTTCAGTCAGCATATGTGCACTCGCTCCTTTTGAACTAAACCAGCAGTTCTCAAACTTTTAAAGTTCCTCTTCTTTTCAGGAATAATTTAGAGGTCCCACTGCGTACCTCTCTACAAAAACTGAATCTTATGCACTATTTTGCATAAAACACTTACTTGCAGACTCATGTACACATACTAAATTTAAATATACATAGCAACTCTTATCAACAAACATACGCTTCTTGCCCTATAAAAAAGCATGGGAGTTCAGGACTGTACCTGCAAAAGGAAGGGAGCAGAAGGCAAAGAATATATCCACACACATCCATACAGAGCGGATGGGGAGGCAACAGCTGGGAAAGCTCTGCTGCCTCGGAGCCCAAGCAGCTTCTGAGGGTGTCAGTGTCTCGGAGGACAAGTACCTTTTCTGCGCAGAGGGAGACAGTGAAGGCAGAGAGATACGGAAGTACCACCTGGGTCCAAGTGACAAGCCTCCTGCCCAAGGCACAGAAGGAAGGTCCCTGGGAAGCTCTCGCAAGGCTGCCCGGCTCTGCCACTCTTCCACCCACGTAGGCTCCAGGCTCCCTCCACAGCAGCAGCAGTTTCTTTCTGCTGAGCTTGGATGGGGCCTCACTGAGCTCCTCATCACACTCCTCCCTCTGACAATTGCAACCCCAGCTCACATTGGCCAGTGGGCAAGAGATACACTGCAGTAACAGTTTGAAAAAGAAAATGGTACGATAAAAGGTCTGGAAGAGGAAAAAACACTGAGCTGTGATACCATTTCTCTTTGTCTCCAGATCTTAAAGCTAGCTGGGGTTGTAGTTTTCACCCCCCTCATACCCAAGCATTTGGGAACCCAAACCCTGAGTGCTCTCGCACCTTCTCAGGATCCACTCTGAGCCCCCATTTAAGAACTGCTGGTCTAGTTTGATTAGCAGCAAGCAAAACTAACAATTTAATGCCCTCTTAATGCATAGCAGCATACAAAGAGTGAAGTAACACATGTGCTTCAGTTACCTCTGACGAGAGTGTCAAGCCATTGTATTTCAGTAGCCTGACAGCAAGGATTTCTATGAGACCCCTGAACGGTCTAGTATTCCCAGACTTAAAGTAAATACTACAGTGGCAGTGATGAGGATAAGCCTACACATGAAAAAAAGAGGCTGCCAACCTATTCCTTCAAACTATTTGCTCAAGACTAAAAGAAACTCAGAGAGCACAACTAAATGCATAGCATTTTACAGTTATCAGTGCTTCCACAGCATCTGTGGACACTCCTGTTATTTCAGTCCAAAAACTGCTGTATACGTGGAAAAAACTGCCTTTCAGAATACAGCAACCTAATTTAAATTGTGTTTAGACTGGGGGTGCTAAACTTGTATGGTAAGTACATGTTGGGGAATATTTAACTTAACCACAGCATGTTTCCGTTCAGGTTTTTCCATGAACTCCCACTTTAACTCAAAGTATTACTCAAGCTTTACCATGAACCTATTAATTGTGGGAAACTATGGAGAACTATACGGTACAACCAGAGGAATATTTTAAAGTTTTTATGTGGGGAAAAACTCCACATTTTTAAAAAAGCATCCCAGTAGTACTCATGCCGTGGTGAAGATGTCGGCATATTACTGTTGGTTCTGTCACAGAAAACTGACGTTTAAGCCGTGTTCCCCCTAGGATTCCTTCAATGAATTGATACGTGCACAGATTTTCAATGCAGGCCCAAGCTTAATATTCATTGCACTCATAAGGTGATCTTCCTTCAGCAAGAGGAGAGCTTGTCCATCAATTTCTTGTGCTCTAAATTCATCTGCAATATCTTGACAACCTGCAAGGTAACACAAAGGAGGAGTAGGTTACAAACATGCAGTGTTACACAATTCACACGGCTTGCACCCTTAGCTTGTGGAAGCTGTCATATATGCAAGAGTTCAATAATATGATGGTAATATGGTAACTTATGAGATCATCTGAAAATCATCTTTACTGCAGCCTCTAATAACATGGAAAATGTAGGAGAATCACTCACTGGAATTCCTTGGGTAAACAATTTTCTTATTTTGTTAAGAGGAACAGTTGCCATGACCTCAAAATCGGAAGAGATTGGCAAAATACCACAGAAATAGCCATCAAGTAAAAGCATCATTCACCTGGATTCTTTTCAACAATAAAAAATCGTGTGTATTATGCATATGTGCATTGTTAGGTACAATTCAAAGAGACTCTCATGACAAACACAACTTCAAACCGGCTCTTTTTTTTTAATGAGAAGTTTTGCTGAACAATATTATTCTTAGGGAAAAATAGCCTTAGGTCACTTACAATGTAAGAAAGGAGAGAACTGGGTCGAACTGTCCCAATTTACTCAAGGCCCTTCTCACTGAAGGACAGTAAGGGAAGCAGAACACCCTCAAGCAACATTCCATTAACCAGAAACAGTCAGTTATGCCTAGATGTACAAGAGCCCTTTTACATGGACATATATCTTCTAACGTTTCAAGTAAGAACACTTATCAGTTGCTTATCTGAATCTTCTTCAGCCTCACAGCAAAGTGTTTTCTGTTTTTACTACATGTGTGTTCTCAACCTTTTGGTATCTTTTTCTGTCTCAGAGCCTTTCAAGCACATTTTCATTTGTGCGCCACTTTCCATTTCAGGTTGTAATTATTCCTCACTTAGGCTTATTCTCTTGACATTTTTTTTTTTTTTGTCTTTTCCCTTTTCTAAAAGTACAGTATTTCAGAACTTTTAAAAAACTCTTTTTCTACCATCTAGGATGAAATCAACTGCCTAATTCAATGTCCTCTTAAGGGCTCAGATTCAAATTCTGTGAACAATAGATACCATCTAATTTCCTGGTGGATTTAGAAATGTGTAAGAGACGAACAAGATTATGTAGAAGACATAAATAAAAAGGCAAGGTGGAGGGAATATTGATATCCAAATTTTAATTCATTTTGAGTTGTTATTATGTAGCGACAGTAACATTCAAGATTAGAAAAGGCTAGCGTTTCACAAGGAATAAATCACAACTTTTTCTTAATGATTTGTTAAACAGACCTGGCAACAATTAGATACTACTTTATTAAAGAGAGAATAAGGCAAGATTAAAAGATAATGGAATAATAATTTAAAGAGAGTTTTGTGGAATTCTATGGTATCTCTGGTTTTACACTAAACCTTTGTAGTTTAGGCTATACTCAATAAGCTATACTCCCAAAATTAAAATAGTTTTTGTGCAGCTGCTGAGCAATTTTTAAATTAGTAAGGACTATTTGGTATAGCATTTAGAACAACACAACCTTAATTAATAGCTGGTAAATGCCAAGTTCATGGGCATTATTTACTATAATAAGAAATAAGAGTGGTATCAATTGGAAAAAAAAATTCCATTTGTCACATACCATATTTATATCGTCAGAGAAACAGTAAGCTATTTCAGTGCTTGCAAGTATTCCGTAATATCTACTTTTAGTATTTCTGGTATGTGATGCTTTAGTGTAGCCTAACTGCAAGTTACAACACTGCAAATATTTGGACATTCTTCTAACATAGACTTGGACATAGCCTTATCACAGAGCACCTGCAGTGGTACTGCCAATTCTGGCTATAAAGGGCCATCAGCAACATGGAAAAATTCAAAACAAATTCAAAACAGAAACAAATCTTTTGACTAATTTTGGAAAAGCATAGGATGGAATCTGAACATATTTCAAATCCCTCATCTGAGCACATTTGGGTATTCTGAAATGCTTTTGCAATTAGTTGTTGTGCAACAGCATGGCAAAAAAGGGGGGGGTGGAGGGGGTTGAAGAGCATTAATTTTGCAACCGATGAAAGAAAGGAGGAACAGCTTTGTTTTTTCCTGTTCTGCATGGACTGCATCTAACATTACAAAATATCATAACAAAAATCATTTTGCTTTCTACTTGTATTATTCAACTTCAACAGCATAAGAAAAATACTTTTTCAAAGGTAGCTTGAGGATATATTGATCATAAGACCCAATCATCCTAAAATATGAACACAGGTATGTAATAGGCCTGCTGTAGATACCATATAAATATTTTTTTTTTTTGATAATATCTAACAACAAGGCCCTGAAGAGAAATAGAAGAAGTAATTGTAATAAATTTGCACTGAATAAAGAAACATACTAAGTCTGCTTAAATTCAGAGATTAACTTATTTATAGAATAAATATGAAAAATATAACCAGCAGTGGGTAAAATATTCTACAAGGAATGTCTTGTAAACAGAAGTCACACTTATAAGAATAAGATTCTTGTTTTCATACTAGCAAATAAATTGGAAAGAAATATGCTTTAAAAAGGCTTATTTATTCATGTTTTTATGGTATTTCAAGATTTCTAGGACAGGAACTATCATTTATTCTTTCACAGAATAAAAGATCTGATTTTACAGATCAGGGAGTTACTGAGTTAACCTGAACCTCATATCTATAAAGCTAATAAATCAAAATAGCAATCATCTATTGCTATTTGAACCATATTTGAATCATGAAGCAAATTACAGAAACTTGAAAGAACAGATCTTAAATCTAAGGAGCTTTGCTTAACAGACATCACTGAAAGTTTCCAGAAGTCTGTAAAGTGGCTTCATTACAATTTATGAAGCATCAGAAGAAAGGTACTTCCAGGCTGACTTTTGCTGATTTAAGGTGTCCCTGACTCAACTCTAGTAACCTGTCATACCTACTCTATAAAAGATTAATTGGCAACAAACATGCATCTGGCTCGGCAATGAAGATCTATTCTACAGGATTTTAGCTTAACTGGATAAACAGAAAAATGATTTATAAATACTATAAAATCCAGAAAAAAAAAAGTAGAAAATTAGTAACAAACTTAACCTGCTATTCACATGCAAGTGAAATGGGTAAGCAACGAAAATTCCTGTATCACTTATCATGGAGACCTGCCTTGTTACCTGTACAGATTATAGTATCTGAGCAGACAGAATGGCATCTTTGGGAAAGGGAAGGAAAGTGACATTTTTAAGTTTATGAAAGTTAACCAATGACAAATAGGATCAAATAAGATTACAAGAAGATAACTATGAACACTGAGCTAAACAAGAGGCATATAAACAAGAAGAAACAATATATATATTTTTTTGAGAACAGACTTGAGACATTTCCTGTGACTGACATTTCCTGTGTCTTCAGGACTACATCAGAGGCTATATGCATAAGCTTTCTGTATTTCAGGTAGCATGCAAACACAAACCAAAGTTCAGCTCTATAGATGAGACTGGCATATTCTTTATAAATGTTATTTTATACCATGAAAGGTCTTTCATTTTTTTCCACTTGTATAAAGGGAATGAACTCCTTTCTTGCTTTTCCTACTGAGTAAGAAGCAAAAGAATAAAGGGAAGAGAAAATGTGTAAAAGGGAGGAAGTGTGTCTGATTTCTCTACTGACCTCTTGAGAGAAGTCAGACTGAAGGGAAGAACACCTTTAGTCTCCATCAGCTAGGATGCAAGAGCAGAAGTGGGACTAGTTCTGTGAACATGGGATTTGTGCTGAAGGAACAAGCAAGAGGAGATAAATCATATTCTGGTCTCTGCTACCAACTAATGAGTACACTAGTGCTGCTACCACACCACCTCTTCATCGCAGTGATGCTAAAAAGCAAGGAGCTCTACTGTGCAAACGGAGAACTATTTCACATTACATACCAGGCAAAGAATGTATGAAGGACCAGACTTCATCAACAGTCCACACAGATGGGTCATTTTGCACCACTGGCAGCAGGTCAATGCTCTCTGGCATCTTCCTAATTCTTAGTTCCCTAAGTTCACGTTCTCTCTCTCTTTCACTTTGCCTCCGCAGACGGGTGGTCATGGCAGTTGGAACAGTCTCTTCATGAGAAACCATATCTTCTTCTGCAGATGGATAAGTAATTGGAAGCTGGAAAACGTAGTACAAATACACTACAGTATTACACTTTATTTGTAATTCCCCAAAGAGTGCCATAGTTCTAAGAAAATATTGCACAGACCTGTCTAAGAAAGTGATCTCGTGAGGCCCCATCGGGGCCACTCGGTCGCCGCCCGCGTCGCCCAAGGCTTTGGCTATCTGATTTGCGATTCCAGCGACTACTCTTGTCTGATGCGTACAGCCCGTATTTCTTAGTGCAACTAAGGCTGTGCCTAAGGAAGCAAGGGATATTCAATAGTACATCAATACTTTTTTTTCCTGGACAAATTCAATCAACATAGCAATAAAATGACACTTGTCTACACAACTGTTGCCTAATTAAAGACGTCACAGAAATACAAGGCCATTTTTTCTAACCCTTTGCCTTGATGTAAGATCAAGAACATCTAGATTCACCCCGAACATGTTTGTCTATCCTGTCTGAAGAGCATCCCAGGATTGAAGCACCACTTCATCACATATTCCAACGCTGCCGCTCTAAAACCTCCTCTAAAAGCCTGAAGTCATATTATGTCTTTTGCTTCCATCTTCCTCTGCCTGGTTGACAGTCAAAGGTGGATCAGAGGCTGAGGAGCCAATTTTACTCTCAGGACTGCTTCACTAACAGCGTCCCAACAGGTACTAAATAAAACACATACATTCCCACTAGTTAAAATCTGAATGTCTCACACCAGGGACCAAGAGGAGCAGACATAAGAAAAGCTGTTTCCAGACATACTGATGCAAAGAACAACTAAGTAGTGATTAGAAAGGGGGAAACTATTCCCCATATAAGATCATTTATAAAATAGCTGGGATTAAATATCAGCTTTCCATAACAGTTGTAATGATGGAAGATGTTATATCTAGATGTTGATTTTGATTTGTTCTTTTAACTGACACAAAATGAAAAGCATACTAAACCCAAAAAAAAGAAATCAGAAACCATTTTCCTCTGTTAACCATATAGGAGCACATGGTTTCTTTCTTTATTTTTTCAGGAAAGAAGCAGCTTTTTTAAAAAACACTAGTTTATGCATGCTTGTAAATATTTCTATTTTACTCCATGCAAATAATTAATTTTTATACTATGTTACTAAAAACAACTACCGACCTCTTTAGCCAGGCCAAGATAAAGCCGTACTTTTTCCAGCACAGCACAAAATCGTCGGAAAGCCCAGCTAGCCTGTGCTTTTTCTCTGACAATGCTTAACATCAGCAGGAAGAGAACACAAATACAACAGATAAAGTGATTTGCAGCCCATGGACACGTGAGCCAAAGATCATTTCCAAACACTATGCAACTCCTTGGGGATTTCTCTTCTATGATCCCAGTCTCCCCATGACCCCAACCACATGAACAGCCCCTGAGTAAACAGCGCCACAGCTTAACTACAATTCACAGGAAGTCAAACAGAAGGAATTAGTCCTTCCTGAAATGTATCATATTCCACAATAGTCCCCTGTACCTACAGATTCAGGAATTTTGGGCAGAATGCAGTCTCATTTTTCACTGTTTACTTATTTTTCAATACCAAATGCTATCTGAGTACTGTTCCATTAACCAGGCAGTGATAAACAGTAACAGTGAAACAATAACAAGGCCGAGTACCTTTTGGCACAGGATGTGGAGCAGAATCGTTTTGACCGTAAAAACTTATTAGGATACCCCATTTTTCCACAAAATTCACACTTCAGAAGATCATTTTCAATTTCATCCAGACCCTCTAAAGAAAGCAATGAAACAAAGTTAATCACAGCAACAAACAAAATGACATTAAATTCTCATCTCTTAAGGAAGTAGTCAGAAGATTTTCAAATAGCAAACATCTTTAATGAAAAGAGGTGAGTAAAGAGAAAATTATGCCAAACCAAGCAAATCATAGATACCATTTTTTATACAAAAGACTTTGAGCAGATGGAAACTTCAGTTAAATTATTCAACCAGTTTAGTCAGCTTTTTTGTTAAATTTCCATCCATCCAGAACATGCATGCCCTCAAACATGGTGATCGGCTTTTCAAATCTGTAATGATGTGATGTAGTAAACTAGTAAAATGTTTTCTTTGAATAAACAACAGCTACACCAATAGGAGGATTTCTAGAAGCAAATAAGACATTGAATCTCATCTATGGGTAAGAGAATGAGGCAAACTTTTCAAGTAAATACTTACTAAACCATATAAATCCTACTCAATATGGTTCTTTAAAATATAGGACTGCAGTAAAATTTACTATGCTAAATTTTTCCTTTTCACATTTATTTGAAGCAGCTGTAAGTCTGGTCTAACCATTTTTTTTGGCTTATTTGGTTATCTTTGCACTCTGACAGATGTTTGCACTAAGCAATAAATTCTTGTCTCAAAACACATTTCCTATTATTCTAAAATTCTTACTGTATACATCCCATCAGCAAAATGGATAGTGCAAATTACCTGTATGTGACTCTGCAGTGCTTGTTAAAACACTGTGATCAAGGTCCCTCAGGCTTAAGTCTTTTTTTCAGTACAACTTTTTAATCAGTCCATGTAACATTTTTCCCAATTTCACACTCGCAAAGGCACCGTAACGGTTCAGCATTCGGGCTATCAATCTTTCCCTTCTATCCCTTCTCATCTCCTCCTTCCTCTCCTTTCCCACATTTTTCCTTCCTCCTCATCCCCTCCCCGCCTCCCGCCTTTTTTTTTTTTTTTTCTCCTCTCCTTATAATGACATGTGCCTAGGAAGCTATTAAATCTGCATCTTGCTGGGATCAAAAAAGAGGTGAATTTCTAAGTATTTATCTCAGAAAAGTATTTCTCTCTTCCTTATAAAAAAAAAAAAAGCAGATCAGGCTGTGGTACCTTCACCAGCTTCACTTGCAGGAAATATCCTACTCATTCAAAATAAACAGAATAGTTTGAGTCCATCCTGCATTTAGTTTGTATAGGCACCTTAAATTCAACCAAAAACTGGAGGAAAAAAGTGATTAAAGTTGGCTCTTAAGAGCCTTTTAAGTGAAAGAGGGTTTAACTCATTACTCTCTCACGCATGCAAGAAAGGATTATAGCATCTGATCAGTTTACAGTCTACTGTTACAGATTGTTTTTACATTTGGGAGATGAGGTGGGATTTTTCCTACTCCCTGTGAAGAACTTAAAACACCTGCTGACAGAGAAACACTATGAAAGAAAAAGTAGAAAAGCTCAGAATAATGCACAATAACAAGGCAACAAGATAAGCATATGTCATGTGCTGAATGTCTACACCTTCTCCAAGAATCATATAAGTCATGTACTCCCTATGTTATACATAGTCCAGAAGAGTATCACCATCTCAAACAGAAGAGTTTCACCATTCAGAAAGAGTATCACCATTGCAAAACAATTTAACTTTTGGCATGGAAAAAAATTATTCCTATGTGCCGTCTATGAAATACATTATCTGGAGTGAAACTGGTACAAACTGACATTAGTAGACAGAACTGTGAGCCACATGGCTGCAACCAGGGACAAAATACACTTATTTAAAAATTCAGAGGAAGAAAAAAAACCTTTTACCTTCTCTACTTTGCCTCTTGCTATTCATTTTCTATATTCACATTTTTATTTCATATAATCAATTGCAAAAATCATGAACTATCCTTTTGTTTTAAACTCCATTAAGCTCTAAGTTTATTTAATGCAAATGCAGGTATCAAAGTTGAATTTGAAAGAGTAAAACTAAGAAATTGTAAAACGCAGTTTGTGATAACACCTTATTAAGCTGTTCACGAACACTCTGTTGCACTGTTAAGATGAGAAATAAAAGAGCACTAATGCAGAATTAATAAAGTTGAAAAATTCTCCAAGTCTCCGAGCTTGTAATTTGGTTTCACACATGAAACAGAAACTGGGAATGGGAAACATATCACAACTTGCCAGTTTTGGAACTGAAGCTAGGCAAATACCAGAGATGCACCCTTCAAAGAAACCTGTGTTCTTATATCAACAAGTACTCATCTGATATTTGAACCAGATTCTGCAACATGGAGAAAAACAGACAACATAAACAGTGAAGTAAAAGTGATGCTAAAGCCCTTTCTTCTGAATGAGGTGTTTTTATCTTATACATGGAATGTCTATCCTGTTTTATGTTATGAAAAACTGCTTTGACTTCTTTGTAGATGCCTCTCAATGCTAGATGTCTCCTAGTTCATCTAATGAGTAGCTGCAAACTGTATATATGAATCAAACACCAGCTGTCAGGAGCAATAGCTACAAACAAAAACATCAATGTTTGAATAATTCTGTAAAACAACAGACAAGCTGTTTGAGATCTACTGAGCAATGACAGTGCACTGTTAATGCTGAAAGGATCTTAAGGAATGCTATTAAGAAAAAAGGAACAAGCAAATAAAAGTCTAAATTAATTATTCCATCAGAGCTTCATACATGCCAAAATATGCACCAGAAGGAAAAAAAATATTCTTTTCTAAGAAAAATAAGGTCTGGAAAACCCAAATACATTAATAAAAACTCAGAAAGCTGTGGTGTTCATCAAGAAATCAGGAAGTGTAGTTTACTATGCACAGCCACGAGCTAAGAGATCCACAAATCTTTTAGTGTGTAGAAAAGTAGCATAAAGTAGTATAAAAGCGGCTTTTTTTTTTTTTGTAAAATAGATGGAAAATAATTTTTTAAAAAAATCAAACAAGTAATAAAATTCACTATATGGCTTTTCTTTTTTTTTTTTTTTTTAATCATTGGGTGGTTATCTTGAAAATCCTCGTGAGAAAAAATCAGGAAAGGAGTATTGTGGACTATTTTAACTAAGTGACAATTCACAGTGCTTATAGTAGGAAGACAAACAACATATAGAAGCCTGGTACATAGTGACACCTCTTATTGCTCCAGACACTGTCCTAAATCAGGGCTTTTTTGCAGCCACTACCCCAGTGCAGACCTGCAGCCTCATTTCACGTATGAGAGTCACC
Source organism: Nothocercus julius (assembly GCA_013398735.1). Taxonomy (NCBI): domain Eukaryota; kingdom Metazoa; phylum Chordata; class Aves; order Tinamiformes; family Tinamidae; genus Nothocercus; species Nothocercus julius. The sequence goes on from VZSV01000051.1 coordinate 4,662,589, forward strand.
CTGTTCATGACAGTTTTCAGGTGAAAGAGGGAAAAGAATAATTGTTAAAGAGATATAAAGTTAGAGTAAGAACTTTAAGATAAATGGAAACAGATAAAAAGCTGCTGTGTGACCACTCAAGCTGTATAATATGAAAATCTAGAGGTGGCATAAAAATTCTGAATTTTAGAATCTTGACTGAATTAAGCTTGGGCAAAGCCAAGCTTAATTTCCATCCACTCATGAGGGTATCTACATTTGGACTTAAATAATGATAGTGGCCAAACACATCCAAAATACATGGTTGCTAGGTTCTAACAAATCCATGACTATGACTATGTCATATATTGCATGAGGAACACATTGTTCGTGAAGACATTTTTAGCTGTGCTAAAGAGCATTTTATTCTGATGAAGACAAGTACGTATTTTCTTGATATCTGTACACATCTACAGCAATTGCTGTTATTAGTGTATTTAGCTACAAATATTTGAAAATAATTTCTAACTGAGACAGAGAACTGGAGAGATTCCACTTGTACGGACAGGATGGAATTCTGTAATATATACAGAACTGAAGGGAAGAACAGATATTTAAACAAAAGCTACAAACCTTCTGCAATCATATCCTCTATCTCAGTATCCGATGAGTTGTCTGCATGTTTTGTATTCTGCAAGTCTGATTCAACACACATAACACTCATGATTTGACCCTCCACTAGCAATCTTTTTTCTGCAGGTTGTTCTACCAGCAAAGATGAACGACTTACCTATTATAATAAAAGCAAAGCAACAATGATTAACCAAATAATTAATAACAGAAAATAGCACTTACTATTCACCAGCTGTAACTGAGTCAAACATCAGTTTCCATTCTTTATCAATAAATTATTACTATATAGTGCCAAAGACAAAAGGGTATTTTCTCAAACAAATACAAGGACATGCTCTCACTTTGAAAAGCTTGAAATCAAAATTTGACAAAGGAAGAAACCACATTAAAAACAGAGAAATGAAGGAACAGAAAACTGAGAGGTACATTAAATTACTAATGTAATGGTAGATATTTAAGGTAGGAAATTCCACCAAAAAAAAAAAAAAAAAAAGTCTCACAGGTTTTCAACTGGCCATTTGCAGATTTTAAGTTTTCGGCAGTGTAATTCTCCCAGAATACAGTCACAGTCATACCAGTCACAGCACTCTCAGCAAGAGACTTCCCAGTGCTTTAAATACAATGTTTTAACATGAAAGCAGTACTAAAAGACTCATGACAGAGGTTTAAATTAAGGTATTGCTGAGGTACCTAGTAGACAGACAAACACAAAACAATCTCAAATGTTGAACTAAAATCAATTATTTGTAGCTGTCTCAGGATGATCTATGTATTCAACTGTGTCTCTGTTTTCACTTAGTACCTTGTTATCTATTGGCACTGACAAGCCAAACAGTAGCATGAATTCTAGATAAGAAGTCAATAATCTCAGCAAGTGTATGTACATAAGACAATACAAGAAGACACAAGCACCCCAAAGTGCATCAAGAAACAACCTACCAGCAAGGCAAAGAAGTTCAACCACAAGATCTGAAAAATTATTCAAGATGTAAAGACCTAAATTGCTGGCAGCCACGAATGTCTCAAGAATTACTAGTAAAAACAATTATAACAATTTTTAAACTTACAGGGAACGGCTCCAAGCCCTCCTGAATCACAAAGCCCTCGATAACATGGGTGAGGATCTGTGGTTTAACAATAGCCTGTGGAGGTTTGTTTTCAAGGCTAGGAATGCTATTGGGCATCGATGTGCTGTTGCTCCTCGTCGTTGCTGCCGGAAGCAAAAGAGGTGGTGGTGGAATTGAGGTATGCGAAGGGTCAGAAGGAGATTTAATTACTGAGGCACTGACTGACGATGTCACTGAAGGTAGCCCCACATGTTCTGAAAGAAATAACAAAATATTTCATTTTCTTATGACTTTTTTCCAACCATTCTTTCAGTATTCCAGAAAGAAGAGTGATAAGCACCTCCAGCTCTGCATCTGTGATTCTCATAAAGAAGGTTTTTCCTCTATTGCTTATAGGCTTTACCTTTGAAACAAGAGGATCTGCCTTAGCAGACTATTCTGCAGACATATAATTTTCAAGTTCACATCACTTCCCTTTACTCAGTACCAAACTACAACCACTCTTGACCATAACAAATGTAAAACCAAACCAAACCAAAAAACACCTGTATAGCCTTTAATTATCTATTCAGATCACAAAATCCACATGTCAAGAACAGAAATCAGTATTTTCAAATGTAGGATTCTCAGACCTAGATAGCTGAAACTTCTAATGAGAGGGTTTGGGGTTTTTTTCAGGGACGCTTCATGGCCTCCGTAACTTTATGGTTGCAAATGCCTAAGTAATCAAGCTACTCAGCACCCAGCTGCCAGCACAGAAGCCCAGTTTCAGGAGCCCAAATTTAGAAAGGCTGCTTCTCCAGCTGTTCTGAAAGACAAAGTACTCGTTATGGCAGTGTGTGTGTGTATGTACGGACTTTTAAAATTCACACACATTATTTATACGTATATAATGAATCAAGGAGGAAGTTTTTTGTCTGTGCATACATACCTATATAGACATATAGTGTACTAATTTCCAATATATTTTATAGCTTTTTTTAGTTAAAAATGATTCTACTAAACTATAAAAAGTCATTTCTTTTTACTTTAACATATAAATGGCTACTAGAAGTTTCTAAACAGAAATACTATCTTAATTTTACATTTGTTCTCACCAGACAAGGGCTCTTCTGAATTAATTGCCTCTCCATTCCCCAAGGTGATGGCTGGTGGCGACAGAGTCGGAGGTGTAGGTGTTCTAACCATATGGGCACATTCAGAGTCCTCAGGCATCTCTTCTTCACATACATTCTCCACTTGGTAAATCTGCATCCAACAAACTATTGCTTTAGAGAGATTTCCATTCTATCTTAATACCTTGAAAGAGTTGCATAAATATAATTTTTTAACAAATTATCAGTGTTAAAATATACTAAGCTCATAATAAAATACAACATTTACCAAACTGCATAAAAATCAATGAACTCTGAAACCACAGTTACTATGAAAACAAAACTATTTTGTTGCAAATAGGAGAATTCTAGAATATAGGCATAACTCTTCTATTGAGCAATCCAGAGAAATTAATTGACTTTTTCCATGTCTGATCTTTACAGTTTATTTTTATTTGTACACACACACACACACACACACACACACACACTTAACTATTCTTTAAAGACTTCAGCAAAATGAAAGCTCTATAACGTAATGACAATTATTTTGGATTAAACTGACTAAGGGTTCCAGATGAAATAAACCTAAATTCATTAGCACACCATATTATCAGTTCATAATTCTGCCAGACGTTAACCATATAGTATGAAAATTAAAATTAAATATATATCACAAGCTGATACTGTGCTCCCATGTCTTGTTACAGAACTATTGCAACAGATCTGGAGAAAAGGGATGGAAGTCATCCTTGTGTAAGAGATACGTTATTTATCTTCTCCATTAAGATTCATCCAAAGCTGACAATTCCACAAATATTGCTTAATATTCATTTGCTAGTCAGTCTGACACATTCTTGGAGAATTCAACCTGAAGAAAAGTGCAGTTCTATTTTGGAACTGCAGGCCATATGCAAGATTATACTGGGGGAAATAGCAGTGCCAGAGAAAGAAAACAAGATAAACTTTTCTGTATAGTATTGTATATGCAGGGCTACCCCTCTTGTTCTAGTTTCACAGAGGAAAACGAAGGGAAAGGAGGAGGATTGTCTGGATTACAGATGTGCTAATGCTATGAAGAATTTGATATAAATGTATTTGTATCAGAATACAAATGGTTTTTGAGAGTTTAGATCAGCATAAGTCTCAGCTAATATAACTTGGTTTGTCCTTAAGGGAAAGCATTTACAATTAAATAATGAAGAATAAAGTTTCACATGAAGTTTGTGCATCTCCAAATTAATATCTCAAAATTGGAAGCAGGAAACAGACCAGTGTGGAGTCCTAATATCTCTTAATCACTGACACAGAAGTCTCTGTATTGTTTTTTATCTCATATAAAAGCTTAATTACAATGGGTATTTTAGGAGAACATGACAAGACTATCAAATACTTATGAACAGGTTATAAGGTATTTTTCTCAAGCTACAAAAATAAATAAATGTGATTTACTGACAGTCTGTTTAGCAGATTAGGATGTAAAATATCACATTGTCAAAAGCACACCTGGCTTCTTCTATTCTTTTGGCTAATTTCTGCATGAAATATCAGAGGGTTGGCATTATCATTACCTCCTAAATACTACCAAAAAATAATTAGTACACAACCTTTCTTAATCTGTTGATATCCTGAAAACAAATGTCTACAAGAACTGTTAATTCTTCAGTTCACATCCATCCCATTAGCCTGTTACTAATAAAGCCTGGCAATATCACTTTATGTGAACTACAGATCATTTTATTTTACTCTGTTTCACAGAAAATTGTTTTATCTTACAGTGTAAGTAAAGCTAGAATTTTCCATCAAGAAAAAAATTTCTGCTGAACTCCTTGAGACTAATGTTGAACTAAATGAGAGTGACTGAAAAACCAAAAGATCACATAAAATTTCCCCCCAAAACAACACCCAAGGCATGACTTCTACACATCTAACTGCATCCACCTGCCCCTGTCATGGTTTAATGCCAGCTTTCCCAACATTGAAGGTTTTAGAGAATGGGCATTTTCATGGTTTTGGCTGACTCTTATCTCTGGCCACAGATGACATCAAAGAGAGCATTCTCATTCTCAGTTTAACAGTAAAATCAGAAGAAGTTTCTGAGTACCCACCACTGGAGTTTCAACTGGTACTGATGGCTGCACTTGAAGATTCACCGCAACGGTCTGCGGTGGAGGAAGAGTCTGAAATGGCAGCTGGACCAAAGCTTCTGCAGCAGGAAGTTCTTCCTCAGAAACCAAAGTGTTTTGAACCAAAACTTGGCCCTGGGATAGAATTTCAGGCTGCACTTGTAAAGACTGCACAGACTGTAAAGGCAGTTGTTGCATCTGTGTTGAAGATGTTGACAGCTGAGGAGCAGCAGCCAGGGGGATAGGTGTGGACGGCAGGGCTGAATATGGCTGGTGTGGTGTGGAGGGCACTATCTGTTGCCCTGGGGAAACTAAGCTGGGTTGCTCCAGCGGTGCTATATGTACAGCTGGGGAAGGCGAGAGCGGAAGGTGCGATGGAAGGTTGAGCGGCTGTGCAACCGGTCGGACTGGACTCGTCGTACTTTGCTGAGAAGCCGTCTGCTCTGCCTGAAGAGCTGCTGGCACAAGGGAGTTCGCCTGTGACTGAATAAGCGCTTGAGGGTGAATGATTATTGTGGGTGACTGACTCGGGGAATGAGGAGGTGGAGGAGACACCACTACTGACTGCTGAGCTGACTGGGACGGAGTGGGAGACAGCGTCAGAGGCGGAGGATGGATGTGAATGGGTGAGCAGTGCTGAGACTGGACACTGCTGGGAGCAGGAGGAAGCCCGTGGCTTGGGACGGGTAGGCAGTGCTGGGACGGAGGCGGGTCCGGACCAGAAGTCTGAAGTGCAATCGGCTGGACTTGCTGCTGTTGTTGCAGTATCAGCTGGTGATGGGAAATCTTTGAAGGTGGCGAATGCAGTGGGATCGGCTGATGTTTTACTAAAGAATGAGGTTGAATCGGAGAATATGAAGCTGTGAGGGAAAAGAAGATCAAAACTGACAGTTGGCATTTGTCTAAGTCCAGGAAACACTAAAAATATTAAGATAAATGAAGTTTTTAATCTAGTTAAATAAGACAGCCCAGCAAAACTTTCTCAGCTCTTTGGATGTATGGTGAGAAATATCTGCTTCAACAGGGTATAGTGCACAAAAACAGTTTATTAAAGCAATACATCAGTTTCCAAAGCAAACTTCAACAAATAAGTGAATAAAACTATGCTTTACATATACTTACTTACAGTTATATAAAAAACTATCCACAATTATCTAATTTTTGTGTTAGTTTCTAGTAGGAATAAAAGATAATGCTAAATCAGTAGTTAAGAATTCTATTCAACCTTTGCTTTGAAACAGAGTGGAGTGGAAATAATGGCTAAGTTAAAGTTTAGGTAATACGATTCTAAGAGACTCTTCAGAAAAATTCCAGAAGACTTCACTATGAATCAAAACCTCTCCAGGTTCTTGCTTGAACTTGAACACAAACTCAAAGTTATGCACCTAAAAATAGTGCAACTTCTAGAGATATCACATCATCTCCAAGTGAACCACTTGCAAGTAATTCCCTAGGGAGATTTGGGTGTATAAAAACAGACGTGTATTAGCACACACACGTTTTGCTCCACATATAAGCCTTCTCTTGCTTTGTCTTTTCCACTTGAGAAGTCATTCATGTCTTTCTACTTATTCTCTTATGAAAGAATGATCTTTTCTTATTAGAAACAAGTACCAACAATGTGAGGCTTCAACAACTGAAGCTTGTCTGCCTCTCATTCTTACTCCTTCTCTAAAAGCAGCCACTAAACCAAGCTAGGTCCTCAGAATTATCAGATGAATTGTCTATAAAATACTCCATGAAAACAAGAAAGCTAAAATGTTACACAAATGCGTATGTAACTGCAAGCTTATCTCAATTTACTCAAACTCTTTTTCCATAACTACTCTTGCACCTTTCCATTCTGTATTTCTCCTGTTTCCTTAACTACACACCTCAACCCCAAAGTAGCATAAAGATTTCAAGATGATAATTACTTATAGTACCACAAATATAAAAAATTATCCTCTGCTTAGCTAAAAGCCCCAAAGTCATCTGTATTCCATCACTGTAAACCATAAGAGACAAAACATTTTAAAGCAACCTTTTAACAGCTACACTTTCATCCTACCTGGTGTTATTAACTGATGTATGCTTGGTGTCCGCGTGACAGGCGTACTCCGACACTCTGGAGTTGGGCTCTCACTTTTCCTATTGCTTTCTGAGGAATCTGGCTGGCTGCCCTTGGTACTGGTTGCAGGTTTAGGAGGGCATAGAGACAATGCCTGAGTTTGACTGCTGCTCTTTGGTGGGCCATTCTGCGAACCTGACAATACACCCAACTTTTGGCTGCGCAATGTCAAGTTCTGAACCTGGGAAACGAATCAAATACGCAAAAAGTACATACAGAGGTCTAAGAAACATCCAGGCTAACATAGCAAATAATTAACATTATATAATGCTTCTCATCCCATGTTATCAAAATAACTGAGAAGTTAAACAATTTACTTATTTTTTAGGTGACAAAATTTAGAGAAGAATAAGGACTTTAAATCACTTTGATGATAAAGGAAATATAACGCGCTCTTCTTAAAATGAAATTGTTCATTACAGTAACAGCATTTATATCTTTTTTCTTTTTTACTATTACTGAGCTCTTATAGTGCATAACAAAGCATCTTGAACAAACACAAGTTTATATTTCATACAGATACTGTAGGAGTGCAGTAGACTATGTCTGCTGAGATTATTAACTTAAACCAGATCCCTGGGTAGTCACTGGGACCAGGATATGCTGTATGTTATCCATACATTACAGTAGAGGTTCTTTAATCTCTACAGAAGTATTAATTTGCATCTCGTTATGATACCTCCAATGTCATATAAAACAAAAAGTAGACTTTCTGAAAGGTACATCAGTCAGTGATTATTTTTAGTAATGGCCTTTATAAGATAGCCAGATTTTGTGGAGAACAGCCCCAACTTTCCAATCCTACATGCTCAGCTAGAATTTCAGTTAAAGAATAAAGACTGCCTTTGCTGCACTAATTTACTTCATACTTCACATGAAAAAGAGGACTAATCATCATCTGCTATTTTTACTACAAGTCCCCATCTCATTCAACAAACAGTACTCATAATGAACAGGTACGTGACATTTTATTTTTCCACTGTTCACTATCTTACACATTCAAATCCTGTTCTAAAAACAACAGTATTTGTTTCCACATTGGCTTACATGCAGCATTTATTGCAATCCTATCTTTGTAAGCACAAATCAAACTTCAGCAGATCTTATCAGTTAAATAAGCAACCTGAGATTTACAGGACATATAGGAAAAAGACATGAAAAGAAGAAATCTTTGAAAACAGAGAGGAAAAAGCAGAAAAGTGTCAGTGTGGTAGGTGTTCTGTTGAGAACTGCTAATCACTGAAGAACTTGAGTTTCTTTTTGATGTTTTGCCATGGAAAAAAATACCACAAAACCACTATGATTTCACTTTGCAAATATCTGGGCTAAATGTAACATATATATATGTGCAAAATTTAAATTTGTGAGCTCTCCAGGAATGGATTCCTGCACAATAAACCCAGGCATATACAGGGACACCTAGAACACAGCTATTNTGCTTACATGGTCAATAAAGACACTTCTTTTTCTCCAAGCCTAGACAATTGAAACTACAAGCACATATTTATCACAGGGTGAGAAAAACGTAAAACGGAACAAAGTTAACACTTTTCTACTGCACCACTGACTAGGTGAAAATGGATCTTCGCAGTGTCACTGTTGCTGCAGAAACTGTTACACAATCAAGGCTAAAAGCATCTGGCAGTAGGACGTGAGAGAACGTAGAGAGAGAGAGAGAGCAACATCTCAGGTTGGATGGGGTCACCCCAGCAGCTCAGCTTTCACAAAACTCTGCAGTCTGCAATAAGGTTGACTGTCGCTCTGCAAAAATGTCTCATGAAGTTGACTGGTTGCACAGCTAGAAAAACTTGCACAAACTGAACCTTTAAACATCTTTCTGGTATTTATACTGCCAAAAAGGAAGTAAAAACTCAGGTGATATTAAATAAGCCTCAATTCCTCAGTTCCCATGAGAGTTCTCAAAAACCGGAAGACTCCACCAATAAACACACACACCAAGCAAGTTAAAAAGCCAAAGCTCCTGTAGAACAGTGGACACCACATCACAGATGATGAAGGTCTACTCCGAAGCTATTACATAGGGTTAATCATCACTATAGAAGACTAATAAAAGAGAAGATGAACGAGGTTCCAAGAAAACATTTTCCTCTCCTGACATGGTCTACCAGAATCTCGTCCAAATGAATGTCTGAGCAAGTAACACAAGGATGAAAATATTGGTGTTCCTGTAAGTAAGGGGTTATGCTAATCAAGATGCTTCGAATTAAATATTGATATTCTTGAAGTCCAAATGAACCAGACTATACCAGTCTGTGTGTTTTTGAAGGCAGTGCTCCTCAAAACATATCAAGGATATCACATCCAACCTGACAAAGCCAATGACAAAAAACCTGCATAGTACCACAGACATTAATGAGAAACTAACTTTGTTTCAGCAGTTGAGTCTATTCAACGTGAGAAGCCAGAGCTAACTGAAATTTTGAAAGCAATGGGAAGACCTTACCAAGCCCTTTTATCAGGACTTTTATCAGTGGCAAAAAAAGATCCGGCTCTCACAGTCTTGCCTGTACTATGCTGAGAGCAGGACTCCTGTTAGACTCAAATTCTCACAGCATGCAGTTCGCTTCACTGAATATTCAAAAAAAAGGAAGAGAAGGAAAAGCCAATATGTGCTGAAAAAGTGAAAGCATACAAGAGAAGTTGCAAAATTGCATTTAAATCAAACCAAAAGCAAAGCTCAGAAAAAAAAAGGCCAAAAGGTCATAAACAGCTTCCAGAAAAGTGCACTAAATCAAAGCCATTGACCAAAGATCTCACTTGGGCTGTGTTAAAGTTGACAAAAAATGTTTGGAAAGTGACAGTGTGATCGCACAGATTCCTTGTGCCTATATGTGTCAGAAATCACAGTATCATAGCAGACATTTGAATTAGTTTTTTTCATGGGTGAACATTAACTGCCTGTACTTTGTTTTCTGAATGTCTTGAAACTCCAGGATCTCATATTCAGACATGTGAGCAGCCCCAGCTGCCACTGAAACAGTGACAGACAGCTATGCTTTCATCACCCTGTCATCTGTTCAAGTTACCTGAAGTGACATATGTGCAATGACAATTTATTACATTTCACAGTAAAATATAACATTTTTCCAGTTGTTTCATTCATTCCAGTGAATATGGAATAATATTTCATGTAATATTTGGAATGTAGTTGAAATGAAATTCAAGCAATCTCTTATGGTATTGTCAACCCAGCATGGAAATCATGGCATTCCATAAGCATTGTAATCCATTGGATCTGAATCACTTAGGAAAATATGATGAAGTTAGAAAGTACAGTATTTCTCAGTTCTCTGTGTAGTCTCATCTAGAGGACAAACAATGCTAAATGTAGCATTATTTTACACTGTAAAGTTATAACATAATGCACACAGTAAAATTATACTAAGAAATTATCTGAAGATTTCTGAGCAAAAAGAATCCAAGTGCAAAATTTAAATTTGTGAGCTCTCCAGGAATGGATTCCTGCACAATAAACCCAGGCATATACAGGGACACCTAGAACACAGCTATTACTAGATGAATTAGGGAAGTTTTTTTTTTTTTTTTTTTTCTCCTTGCAACAAAGTAATTACCACTGTAAAATGCACAACTTAACTCTTGTTTTGATCTCACAGAAATCAATTATTTAATGCGTGTGGAGAGATTTAACAGAAGATGCTGAGGATGTAAAGAAACAGCACCCATTACTTGTTTTTATAAGCAGGTAAAACTTAGGCCTAACATATTTCCTTACTTCTCAGTTTTGGCTCACTGTGCTGGACACATATTTAACAAATTCACACAAGCTCACCTGAGTAGCTGCAGACTGACAGGAAGATGAGGAAGATGAGGCAACAGGAATGTCAGACTGTACAGCAGCCACAGTGGTAGCAGGAGTGAAAATAAGCTGTTAAGAAAATAAGGCAGGTGAAAGATTGAAACTTTGAAATATATGAAAGAAATTAAATACTTTTAAGGAAAGACACAAAAATTACATGTAGTGATGTAAAGCTTCTAATAAGCTTCTTTTTGCTTTTAAATAAACCGCTTTTTGAGATTATTGCTGTAGTTTAAGTAACGCTAGAAAAATAACTAAGATTTTTGTTCTGTGTGTTCAAGAAAATATCTTTCACATGCATATATCACCTGTTATACCATTACTACAAAAAAGCTTTCACCCCCGAACTACAAATGGGCAAAAAATAAGGGGAAAAGTCAAGACATCAGTCCAATATCTACAATATTAAATAAAGAAAATCTGGAATATCTCTCAACTCTGTTAAAAACCTATTTATTAAGCAGGGTTGATATAACTTCTTCAGCTGTGCTAAATAATTTTCATTCAAAGAAAAGGTATCATACAACCAACCTCAAGTTAGTAATTTCAAAATACCCCACTGCTATCAATTTCCTTATATACAGTTCAATTTCTTTATATACAGTATAACAAAGAAACGTTATGGAAAGTTTTGAAGAGTGACTATCCAGTGTCTTCTGGATTTTTAAAAAGATCTCATTTGCAAGAAAGCACACGAGTATTTATCTGGAAGTAGATCAAGTTGGCAATGAAGGCCGATGTTATGAGCTAACTGGAAAAAAAAAAGTTTGCCTTTTGACACAAAATGAAAGGCCTTGACAATATATAAAAAAAGAAAAGAAAACAAACAAACAAAAAAAAACCATGGCTTTTGTTAGCTGAAAACAGTAGAAGATTGAAAGAGGCAACATAGGAAAATAATCCTGCGGTGCCATTCTACACAGAAACAAGCAGGGGAAGTTCCTCTCTCAAAGCTGAGGTGGGGGAATACAGGTATTGAAATAGGCAAGGAATTCAACATTGAGAGTCTGGATGAAAGTCTAGTGTAAATCAATAGCAAAACTGTATAAAAAAAAAATCATGTTGTTGAGACAGTCTGTTAATAGTAAGAAAGCAACCCTGTGGTCATACTGCATCAATTACTAAGTTGTTCACACCTACAAAAGGCAGTGACATGAAATAAATATACAGCTTTCTGCTGTTTCATAATACTGGGTGTATTCAGCACCTAGATTTACTTACAAACCAAAGACTCAAGAAAACTGTTTCCTGGTACACGGATAAATAGTTGTTTGCAACACAGTGTTTGAAAGTACGTGCTATAAATCCTTATCTTGAAGTTGTATTGCTTTTTCAGTAAATGTAGGAAACGAAACGAAGTAGTTCAGAGCCCAATACCATTACTGCACAAGCCTAGGAAAAAGTCTGAGCACGCAAAGGACCACTTTTCCCAAGCATACTTCCTAAGCATCATTCTGCTAGAACTCAGGTCTCACTTGGGACCTCTGACCAAATCTCGGTGTAGCCTAACAGGGATTTTTCCTGTATCATATAGTTGAGCATGAAACTTTAGACCATGTTCATACACACACACAATCAATAATATCTTTGCCCTCGAACAAGTACTAATCACGACCTTGATGCTTATGTACAACCTCAGTAATTTCTGTGAAACTTTCTGTGAAAATGCACGTTACAGGAACCAACTTATACAAAGCTCACTGAAGAAAAGGGTATTTATTTGAACTATGGAAAATGTTGAAGTTTACAATAAATAAATAAAATCACAACACACTAAACAGGTTTTCTAGAACCAGCACATCAGGAAAGAAATGTTTCTTCTGAAAAGAGAAGTGTCACCCAACAGGGGTGACACGAGTTTCTTACTACTCTAAAGAGAATGAAACCTATAAACCTAACTCAAACCCTAGAGACAATAACTCAACACAGAATAATCTTAGTTAAGTATAAGAAAATTTTAATCAAAAGTCTGAACTCTGAATATTAACAGTGTATTAGAAAAGTCTACCCAGAATAAAAACAGACTCAACAGACTCCAGTATGTCTTTTTTATAGTCAGGAAGAAAAGACAGACACTCTCTTAGGTTTTTTTCCATGGTTAATCAAATAGCTGCAAAATGCAAAAATAAGGCATTTTTAATATGCCTTAAAAAAAACAAACAAGCAAATAAAAACCACTCAAAGAATGGAGAATGAAGTTAGAACAGTACTTTTACTCTTTTGAGGTCTGAACTGTTCCAGAAGATAGGTATTTGCAAAATTAGAAAACGTATCATCAATGCTACCTGGAACTAAAGAAGAAATACATGAATAATTTAGAGAAACAAACAAAAAAATGTAACACTGTAAAGGTCAAAACTCACCATTTGAGCTCGGAGATACATCTGAGCCTGGCTTGCACTCAGGGTTGGAGAGGTGCTCCCCAGCAACATAGTCTGTTGGGTGATACTGCTGCTGGTGGTGTTGGAGGTCTGTGAACGGCTTATTATCTGTGCAGGTGTAGGAGAGGTGGAGAGGTTAATCTAAGGAAACAAAAATATTATTTCTGTCATGGATATTCATTCATCCTAGGATCTAAAGCCAGAAAGCCTTTGACAAAAGTGTCAGGGGCAGCTGAAACTTCTAAACTGCAGGGATAAAAATATTTTGATCCAATCATCATAAAACTGGGTTCTGGCAAGATTGTACACTCCATTCTCAAGCTGCAAGGAACATTTCACAGTACATAATAAGCAACTATGAGTATAAACAGTGATGTTATGAAGTCTGAAAAACATACCTCATATAAATACAAATGTACAGAATATGCTGCACAAAGTGGCAATATTTTAAGAAAAAGACTTGGCTTCTAATACTTAGGGGTCTTTAAGCTTTCCTATTATCTGACTGAACTGATAACAACTCCCGAGATGCTCATTATGAAACTTATCACTTTTCTGGAACAGGACATTTTATTTATGCCTCAATATAGGTTTTGGTTCCTCATTCTATATATGCACACTTAAAAATGACCGGAGACTAAAACTTTTTTTTTTTTTTTTTTTTTTAATAATTGCATATCGAATACTCCTCAATGACTTATCTTTAATCTCTTTTCAACAAAAGCTGGTTTCCTTCTAAGAGGTTTAACAGAGTTAAGTGCCCAGCTCTTTTTCATCACTCTACTCAAAGATTTCCTTGGAAATCCCAACCCAATTATAGTTTGGTTTGGCTGACAGTTTAACATCAACAACTTTCTCTCCTAAATTTAATGAATGATTTTACTTCTAAGAACTGAAGGCTGAAGCAATGCTCCAAAAGCTTAAAAAAATACAAAGTTATACACTAAAGTCATAAACAGCTTGAGAGCATAACTGATAAGCAGGATGTCATCAGGACTATGACATCTATGAAGATGGCATTTAAAGAAAAACAGCATGAGCTGAACAGATAGAGCTGCTTATAAACGAAACCTGAGTACATTCTTGGAATATGAGTATGTGAATGTGCATAAAAGATGCATGCTATAAGATGATAATCAATAAAAGACCGAATGCTATTTATATGATATTAAATGCATACAATTGAGCGATGATTTGGGTTACTTAGATTCAGCGCTATTTAATCACCTGTATACAGTATTACTATTTCTAACTACCAAAGTGCCCTGTACAAAGAAACTAATATTAAAAATCCAGTAAGAAAGCATATTAGAAATTAAAGGTTAGGGGGCAAGTGGCCTGGTAAAGTCACTGGTGTCTGCAAGTGAGCATCGGAGCACTAACAGTGCGCTGGGACAGGGGAGCTTTGGACTCCTGCCAGCAACAATATGGGTTGGCAGCACAGATCAGGAGTGGCAGACACTGGAAGTGCAGCCAGCACATCACGCTCCTATTTAGTGTTGCTGAAACAGTAATTTAGATCACACAAACTTAAATCCCCAAATTGTTTTTGTTTTTTCCAAGTAAGTATGTAATAACCAGCAGGGGTGAGAATGGGTGCGGAGCTTGTTCAGTTACGTACCGAGGTCTGCGACATGCTTGACTGCTGAGTGACACTCCCAGTGGGGGAAGAACATTGCCTCCCACCTGACAGGCTTGCCTAAATAGCAAGAATATGTGTCAAACACTGAAATCAGAAAGTATTGAAGTGATGTTCATATTATTGCATAAACCATCAGAAACCTCTCTACCGGTGCCCTTTCTCTGAGTTAAAAGTAAAATACTTGGCAGAATTAGTTTTCAAAGTGCACTCCACCCTATAGACAGATATCTACAGGGTACCAAATGCCTTCAACTACCACCAACTTTCTGGTATTCAGGCACTTGCAGATTAAGACCTGAACAAAAACTATTAAAAGTGAAATTTAGGGAAGGGTTAATGCTGCAGCTCATCAGCTAGGGTGCCGGAGACCTTGTAATGTGACATCACTAAAAACTGTCACTTTTAAAAAGCACATCAAGTCATTTTTGTTTTACTTAGAATTCTCTAAAAATAAAACAGTCTTTACAAATGCTGTAAGGAACACTTTCATACTTTCTAGAATGATAATTTATGTATGCATAACTAGTATCTGATATGAACTAGTACCTTACCACAGCAATTCTGATTAATAGAGTGACATTAATTTAAATTTTTATATTAATAGAAATTTGATATGCAGTCTCCCCCTTCCCCAATCTGTTTTTCTTCATCTCAGTAACTGCACATATATGCAAACACAAATGCTTCATTAAAAAATGATAAATTAATAAATTACCTTGATCTAACAGAAAGCATACAGAGTAGAAGCCAGGAGCACACAAGAGTCAATCCTAGTTCTGACAACAAACAGGTATAGCCCTCAAGTTTTTACACTCTGTTTTAGCATCTCTGCTTGTGAAATTCTAACACCCACCTATCTCTGCAGGACCATATTCCCAAAACAAAGTCAACTGAAATCAAAGAGAGTGTTTTCACTGACTGAGTTTTCACAATGGGTCTGCTCCAGTGCTCATTAACATTAAAAGCTTTTCCTCAGAAACAAAAAGTCATTTGCACTGTCATTTACTTCCTACGTTTCCATATTTAGAGTTTAAACTGAAGTTTGCCGTTGCTTAGAATGCAGCCAGTTGTGTGGTGAAGCACACGAAAAAATAATGAACATCTTGATTTCACTGCTGTACATTTCTATTTATTGCTTTCTTATCAACTTTTAGTAAAAATAATGGGATGAAGATTGAGGTAGTCTTTTAACATTATTTATTATATTGTTTGATGATTTATATGATGCATTATAATGTATGCAATAAAGCATGGAATGGAGGCCTACTGGAACATCTGTAACACTGGTCAAATTCCTCCAAGTAGTTTGGCACAGTTACAATTTAAAAGAACTAAGTCATTAAAATACAACAGTGAATTATTGTGAGGTATTACGCTCAGGCACTTAAGCTGTTATTATGTTTGGTAATGCTCTAGAATGAAGTAGTAAACCATTATTTTTCAGCAATCTTCACTCTCACCTGTGGTACAGTTGCCAGACTCTGAAATTGGGTACTGCTTAAGTGCTGCTGCTGCAAAGCAGCAGTCTGCAGCATTAGATGCTGCTGTTGGGCTGCATACATCTGCTGAAGGTACTGAGCAGCTGAGCTAGGAGGACGATGCAAGGCCTGCTGAATAACCTGTGATGAATCAGTAGGTAATTACAATTACAAAACACACACCTTGCTGATATGATACTGAAGTTTACCCTTACAAGGAAATTAAACTAAACAAACCCTCTGCATACCAATTACATAATACTAAACTTCCTCCATCGCCACTGTTCTCAATGAAGTTACAGAACATAAGCAAAACAAATAAATGATATATTCAGGCTTACAGGGAAAGCCTGGCAATCCATTACACAGCATGATTCAACAACACTACATCCAAGAGTCTCAAGTTCTTGTCAACAAGTCCTAGAAGATGGCCTGCTTTTTGGAAAGTCAGAATAGCATGTGTAAGAATCGGTTACCAAACCTAACAGAGTGGGCTCTATAAAATCCCAATTCAAAGAATGGCAAGGGGGAATGGATCCAGTGAAGCAAACAGTTACACAAAATAAAATACCTCTGGATCCCTCTAACCTATGCTGGTCAACGGAGTAGATTTATCATATGTTAATTCATAACTTCTATCTATAGCACTATTTTGGAATGGTCCAGTACCCTTGGGTAAACAATATTTTAGGAGAACTGGTAAGTCAGACATTAAGAAACAAAGCAGCATTTAGGAAGAGAAAGTTAATCTGGTGTAAAGTATTGTGCAATGGCTGTACTGGAGCGTGTTGCAGAGCAGGGTAGGAAGGAACACGTCCTAGCCCAGTACCTGGACAGCATGCCGATCCGAGCCGCTGTACATGGATATCTGTGGGAGCTGCGTCCGGGAGGTGGAGGTGGTGGTGATAGTAGTTGTAGATGCAGAACACGTCGTCGTGCTTGGTTCATTCTCCATAGTGGTGCAGTATTTGTCCAGCCTGGCAGAATTAAAGACAAGCAGTTCATAAACAGAAGAACAGTACGCACTGATTTCAAAGAAAAACAACCTAAGCTTTACTGAAATAATTGATAACATGTATAAAATCATTAAGCTTTTCTATCACCAGAAGGAATAGGTGGGCAGAGGCAGTTTTGAACTTGTTATGACCCTAAAATACATTGAAAGTAACAACAGGTGGCCAATTTAGGAACACATGCAAGACTTCAACACTACACTCCCAATAGCACAGCAGAGATGCTACCTGCTGCCCATTCAGTACTTCCGGAAAAATATTATCTTGGTAAAAATGACCGAGGGCTTGCTTTATTCAGAAAAAAAGATGAGAAGGCTGTAGGTAAAAACGCTTTCACTTTTTACAGTGTTCCTTCCCGATACAACAACAGTCACAGAAGCAGCTATCTGTTTAAGCATCTCTGATGATTCTCCCCCAACCTAACCAGCCTTGCTTTTTCTACTGCAGAGTACAATCCTGACATGCCTTCTTTAAAACTGACATGAAGACAATACACAAATTTGAGGGATGACTGGTTCCTTTTTCACTTTCAGTTTCATGATTAACCATAAAGGGCATAGTTGCTGTTTATTGCTTTTTAAAGCAGGTGAAAAAGGAAGGGAGAGAAAGATGTTCTTCCTTCCTTCAAAGGAGGACTCAGAAAATAATCATCTAGGCAACTGCAGTGCACTGAGGCAAAAAACAGCTTGCCAAATTCCTACCAAACATCCATTGGATCCTGCAACAAACAAGATGATAATTAGGGGTGCCAGCTCACCCAGCTGAAGGCAGAATACAGTGCTGCATCCCTCAAAATGTGACTACTACACAAGTAGGGAACTTGCATTACAATACCCACTCCCTAGGGAAACTGTCCACACTCACTCACATTCTACACACAGCACAACAGCTCCTGGTGACTTCGAATAGCTAAACCTTAATGGATACATGGACACCTCAGACCTCATATTGTATATCACCTACCATATTGTATATCATGTGTGTGTACTACATACTGCTGCATATCCCTCACCAGGAAAAAAACTCATGGCGGTAAAATATGCTGAAAAAGCACAAATCCCTACTAATTGAACCGAAGAAAAGGATGTCTTTGCTGTTTAAAAATCAAGGTCCATTGTGTATTATATTATAGATGCCATCTATCTACAGCAGAGCAAAAGTCAACATATCCAAGTCAAGCACTTTACATCAAGAGCAATAAGAACAGCACTACTTCAGAAACCACTTTACATTAATTTCGCATAATGCCAGCAAAACACACCTTGGGGGAAAAAAAAAAAAAGTAGTTATGTCTCTTTGAAAAGACATTAAGTACATTAAGTACACATCAGAATATTTAAACTGAAAACTTGCCTAGCTACTTGTAGTATTGTGCAATGAACTCAATTACACTAATAGAACAACTCTATGTTTGATTTTCATGATTCTTCTTGCACATATATGTAAAACCTACTATTTGTGAGATGTGCAATGCATCCCCTTCTACTAGCTAACCCACTAAAGTTCAGTATTACCCCATGCTAACAGTCAATCCTTTAGGTTAAGCTACCTTGTGTTTTCAAAAACTATTTTATTATTGCTCAAGTTTTTCATGCAATGGCTAGATGAAGAAAATCAAACAGAAGCGAGGCCCTAAACTCCAGTTCAGCCCAGCCCGGCACTGAGCTGCAGCTCCAGCCTCTTCCAATACCACGTGTGACCCAGAATCAGTGCGTGCTGACACCTGATCCTCGCTTGGCCACCCCAAGGTCCAGCACCCACATACAGAAATACCAGCTCCTCTATGGGCTGTAGCACCACTCATTTGAAACCTCTCTTTGCTTTTAGTGGTTTTAGGAGTGGTTTAGAGACAATAGTTAATAAATAAAATGGGGATTTTTTTTCAGAAAGAAAACCAGGAAATCAATTAACAACTTCGCAAATACATCTTTCATGACAAAAAGCATTAAAAATAAGAACTAAAGTCAGACTGCTTTTACGGCATGACTTTGATCTACCTTACTGCTCTGCATATATACACTCTGCTTATAACCACTCCTAACTCCAAAGGAAACGGTTCTTCCTCAGATATAAACAAGACTGTGAAATTACTTAAGGATACCACCAAACAAAAGAGGCCAAATTCCTAAATTGCAGTAAAATTAAACTTGAAAATGCATGATTAGGAGGACATTGTCTGAAATGAATTTCCTCTAATTCAAAAGATCCCCTCAGAAAACGCAGCTATTACCTCTGACTTTAGACAACCCCTACATTTTAAAAATATAATTAAAATACAAAACGCAACAACAAAACTCTGAAAAGTAGTATTTATTCAAAAGAGTGACAGCGTGGGACATGGTATTGTCCCAAATTACAGCATACACAATGAACATTCTCAGAAGTTTCACTCTATTTCTATATTGAGACGTGAAGAACAGCTTTGGGTTAAAACATGTATTCAAAGGAAGGCCAGAAAACATCTGGTAGCCTACGCCACTAACCTTAAGCCGCACAATACATACTTAAGTCATTAGCCATTTTTGGATTTTTTTTTTTAAGTATATAACCGTATAGTAAAGAGGCATACTGAACGTGACGCGTGAAAACAGGCTGACAATTTTTAACATACATAGCTACTCCAATTCACTGCCGCTTCTCAGAGTTTCAAGATAAATTAAAAGCAAAAGAGGAGGGGAAAAAAAAAAAAAAAAAGGAAAAAGAAAAAGAAAAAAAGGCTTTTCATTCCCAAACTGAGCCCTACGAGGCTTGTCCGTGCACAAGAGGCACCAAGACAAATCCCGCCCC
>VZSV01000051.1:4690358-4715643 GCA_013398735.1 Nothocercus julius
TGCAAAGAAGCAGGACACAGTACATGTTCATTTTCCTTTAATTCAACATATTTTACTCATACTTTAACTCATTATACTAGTTTGTTTCTAAAATACTGAATTTCTTCTCACTGGTGTTTAACTTTGTATCTTGGCTTGAGTTGATACAGCTTTTTACTGATGAAGAAATTATCAGCACAGCATCAGGTGGAAGAAGTGTGGAAAATACCATATAATGCAAAGGTGTGATAACAGGGCTACTCTAGAAGTGAGATATATCTCAGCAGAAAATGTCAGTGTCATCAGTATAATTAAAATTGCAAATCAAACTTGTAAAAAGACTTCTAATCTTTCAGTACTTATACTTATGTACTTATACATTTTTTTTTCTTATATTGCTATTGGCTACAGTTCTGTCAAATGTAGAGAAATGAATATTTGTAATAACACATACTAAGATCTTAAAAATGAAAATTATAGCTGACTGATACGCATCCTAGTGAAAGTATTAGAGTAGTCATTTAGTGACTTGTTTAAATCATAAAATAATTAAACTGCCTTTATTTGAAGGGCAACTCTTTTTTCACATGAAGGTAACAAATAACTTTTTTCAATTCATATCAGCTTTAATTTTGAATAGATAACTGAGAGCTCTCAAGGCTGTTTACAGTCCATTTAATTTTGTAGATGTCTTTTCTGATAATTTTCAGATACAAATTTCTGTTTAAAGTGGACATCTAATCAAACAAGCTGTTAAACTTATTCCTTTTCCTGCTTATTTAATCATCAATTTTTGCTAGATGACTAGTGTCTCAGGATTAGGATCTGTTATCTAACTCTTCTTGTATGACAGCAGGAGAGCTTTTTAGTCATAATCACTGCTTCCTCTGACATATACTTTTCCATTATTTTCCAGATTAATTGCAAAAATACTTCTAATTGTTGAAATATGCAAGTGTACTTACTGCTGTTCAGAGCTTAACATTTAAATTCACCTTGACTTTTTTTTTTTTTTTTATCTGCACTAAAATGTGAATAAATTAAGGGGTGGTAAACTTTAGCACAGAATCTGTAAAGTTGCTAAGCAATACCTTATCTCCTTCCAAAAATATAAGTCCCTGAAAAACAGGAAATACAGGTTAAGACTGTGCTTATATTTTCTTTGGGTGATGCCTGCATATCAGAAAGGCAGTATTAAATTTGCCTTCAGCAACATAGACAAATATTGGCTTTGGGTTCACAGTTTATGCATTTTGGGAGAGAATGCAAATAAAAACTTCATACTGGAGAGAATGCCATTGTTCTTATGGGTAGACACAGTAGTGTGGTTCAAATTAAGCCCTCTTTTTCCAGAGGTTTCGCACAGCCGCATTGGGTCTATTGCCACCGTGGTAGCAGCTTCCCCCTTCTTCAGCCAGCTGGAAATGTTTCAACGGACTTGCAAGAAGAGAGGGATGAATGAGAGAATCCCTGGGACCTGCTGCTGCAGCCTGCCAAGGCACTTTTATATTTGTATGAAAGATGAAGGCAGAACATAAACAGCTGCTGCTTTTCCATTTCTGTTTATACTTCTGTATATTTTTCTTATTTTCTTATTTCTCTCTATTTCTTTTATTTTGCTGGCAGTGTTCTGAAGTCTCAGGTGTTACTTGCGCTTAGGAGATCCTTCTTTCCTTCCTTATCTTGAAGTACTAGGACTTCTACGTGCTATTGTTCTAAATGGAAGTGGAGCAGAGTTGCCACCTTGCTCTTTCAACTCTCATTCAATCCTAAAGTGAATTCTGTCAGTGGGGAGAGAAGCTTTGCATTCAGAGTGTCCAAATGCCATCTGTAGTGTGAAAGTAAAGAGCAGTTCCAAATTATTGTTTGGAATTATTATTTAGCAATTTTTGAATGCTTTATTCTTACTGGTGAAGAAGTTTGATTTCGGTATCCATTTGGCATTTTTCTTGTAACTAAAGCAAAAATCCAGATGCAGCCTAACTGCTCCTTTAGTGTGCTCAAAAATTGCTCATTATTTTATTTATGCTGGTGGACTTAAAGGAGCAGAGCCTCTGCAGGGTTCAGATTAACATGTTTAGACATGGTTTCTCTGCCACTCATGGCAGTTGTTCACACTCAGTGACCCCAGTATGTTATGTTAATCCACACAATAATTTATACAACTTTGTCCGTATATTGGGCAATTTAAGGACATTTATCTTCCTGTTCTTCAAAAATTTTGTGACACTTTCTTCAGTTTCCACTGGTATAATCTCTCTCTTTTGTGTAGTTCAAATCTGTTACAACTCACTTCAAATTTACTTGGGCATTTAAGTTTTTCAAAAGCAGATAACTGGAAGAACAAACATCAAATAACTGGTTCTAAAAGTCTCTTGGAGCCTGACTTTGTTGTAGAAAGGAACAATGCTAATTTCTTGAATATCTTTAAAAGCACACTTTATTTCTGTGGGACTAGTGTGGCAGTCCAAAGACGAAAATGTACAGGTGTAGTTTGCATAACTGGGTTTTTTAAAGGGCTGTGACAAAAGATGGGTTTTATGTAAATGGTATATGGAAGGCATTAGGAAGTCAGGATCGAGTGATATATATTGTGGTAGGGTTTCTCAAATTTATTTTTCTCATTCTCAGGGACATCATGATAACATATTTTGAACCTTCCATCTCCTTTGAGGGACTGTGCAATGAAGTTCGAGACATGTGCTCCTTTGACAACGAACAGCTTTTTACCATGAAGTGGATAGATGAAGAAGGTAAAGGGATACTTGATGCCTGGCCTTCTGACAGCTCTTTAAATACATTGCTTAGCTTTCTAGCTCTTTTTTCATCTCTTCCTCCCCTCCTCCCTTCACCTACATTAGATAAGCTGTATCTTTTTAATGAATTCGAGTACCAAAACAATGCCCTTGCAAATATGTTCATAAGGAGAGAGTTATTTCAAACCACTTAATGTGGTATTTTTAACCAAATAAAAGCTAAGTGACTACCAGTATTAGGATTTATATTGGAAAGGCTTAGGAAGTGTTCCTTTATGCTGCTGAAGAAATCAGTGATTCACTTGCATATTGAATATTCTGCATATTCTTGGTCCCTCCTATACTCAAAAGAAGACAGTGCACTGTATTTACTTTTTTTTTTTTTTTTTTCCCATTAACTGTTTTTTTTTAACCTCAGGGTTAAATTCCTGACAATATTGGAGAAGCTAGGAAAATAGAATTAACTCAGTTTCAAGTAACATGTTAGGGTTTCCTTTTATTTGTTTTTTTCTCAAAATATCATGCATCTCATGTGTTGAAATAATATGTAATTATGCTTGTAGAAAAACAAATCAGTGACACTGTGATTATGATCTGCTTGCCTCTTGGAAATATCTCAGATTCTTATTTCCATTTGAAAACATTTGATATAACTATTTTCAGATGTAGTCTCTGAAAATATAAATATGATCAGGGATTAAAATATAGCTTTGTTTTTTTTTTAGACTGTTACACTGAGTAACAGTGAGGGAGCAATATTGAATGGCACACACTGCTTAACTAGGCTGAGTTTTGTATTCTGTCTTCTCTCTTCAGGAGATCCATGTACAGTTTCCTCTCAGCTGGAGCTAGAAGAAGCCTTTCGGTTGTACGAACTAAACAAGGATTCTGAGCTTCTAATTCATGGTATAGTGAAATTAAATGTGTTACTTCCTATCTCTGTGGTCTTTGTACCTACGTAAAGTGGATACTTTAACCCTAGGTTATCTGTGCCTTTTGTTCTAATTCAGCCTCCTCAGTGAAAGCCTGTTTTGGGATTCTGTCAGGAGGATGTTGAAGAACACACACCAAATCTTAGCTGCCAGCACTTAGTGCTCTTTATGTAATTAAAGGAGGAAAAACTTATTTTACTGTTGGATTATATATTAAAAAAGATATAAATGAAAGAGGGTTTCCATTTACTGAGTGCTTTCTTACACTTACTGGTGATGAATGGTGAAATATATATTGTGCTTTGTTGTAGCACTCTGTTCTTGCTCAGTGCTGTCAGCAGACAGCATCTGTATAAGAAAAAGGAATTGATGATGATTTTGCAGTTCATCATCTTCCTTCTTGAAGAGAACATTTTTCAGCTTCCTAATCCAGTTGGAATTTAACACTTTTCTTTTGTTATTTAGGCTTGGATATCTTATGGTATTGTAATTACTGCTTTCATTCTTCCTCCCCACTCCCAGTTTTCTAAGAAGTGGAAGAGAATTTCATCTGTTTCAATATATATTATTTCAATATGCTTTTCAATTGCCCCCTCTCCATTTGTTTGGGTTTGATAGGCTTCTGATTAAGCCAACACCAGAGCTAATTCTCCCCATAGTCTACAAAAGTGGTTTTACTTCTCTCTGAGTGTTGTGAAGGCTGAATAAGCTGAATAAAGGGTGAACGTGGACAAGATCCTATCTGCCATTTAGTACACTGTAACATAATGGATTTACTGCCAAACTTTCCAAAGACTTGGAATAGTTTTTGGCCAAGTGTAACATTTGGTCACGTGAGAAACCAGCATCATTTCTGGTTGTTACTTACCTTCCTTAGGAAATAACTCAAGTGTACTCAGTTCTGTGGTACTATTTTTCATGTGATCACTGCTATGAGCAGCATAGGGATTTTGTGGCAACTTTTTGCCTCACTTGCTGTTGCACAAAGTTTTGTTAAAATGCATTCTGTGTTGTCTTCCTAAATGGTTGAATGCCTTTAAGAATCGTTATGTGCCATCCAAAGGTTTATTTCCTGTCTAAAATAAAGATTAATCTGAAGTTAATGTTTCTCTTGCAGTATTTCCTTGCGTTCCAGAGCGGCCTGGCATGCCTTGTCCTGGAGAAGATAGTAAGTAGACGTTTTAGTGGAGAAGTACAGAAAATCAGGAATTCAAATTTCCCATTCTAGAATATTCTGATATTCTGTGCTTTTGTTTTCTGTGATGAATAAGTACGTCTTTATGAAAACAAGTAATTCAAATATATACAACTTAGTATTTAAAAGGAGAAAAAGTTCTTGCTAAACTTAAATGTTCTTGTCATTCTGAGTCATTGTTAATAAAGAATTTCACATTCCTTTCAACTACATGTCTCTCTTTGCCTTCCTTGCTTTTGGCTCTTCTGACAACTTTTTTTTTATTCTATTCTTGTTTCTTTGTTATTTGCCAGTTTGCTGGATAACTAATGTGAGTGAAGATGTGTAACCAATGGGAGTGAAATCTTATATTGCTACTGAGACATCTGCAGTTAATTCATTTTGAACTGATGTTGAGCTGCTATCAGGAGTATTCTCCAAAAACCTCTAAGTCATGTTAGATAATTTTTTCTCTGTTATAATATAGGCTTCTATGCTCTTGATACTCATTTTATAAAAGAACATGTATGCATGCACATACATCTGTCAGCTTGGTATGAAAGCCTCTGGCAAATGTAAAAAGCATACTTAAGTTAGCTGCATTTTGGCAGTATTGGTGATGCTGATTTTTTTAGAAGAAAAAAAGAGCTTTTAGGTTAAATCTGAAATAGATTTGCAATTTAAGGTGTAAGTCTGGGTTCCTTTTATGTTTGTAATGGTAGGAGTAGTGGTGGTGGCTGTGAATGCTCCAAACATTGGAGGATATCTGCAAACAGACTTAAAAAAATCAGAGCATGCTCCTCAAATTCACCTTCTTTCCTTTCTTCCTTTTCCTCACATCTCCTCCCCAGGTTTAGAAAAGATGCACATTTTGCATGCCAGTACTTGTATTGTTTGGACAGTTTTCCTTTCCTCGATTCATTGTTTCTTTTAATTTTGGAAAAACTAACTTACAGTTGATCAGGAAATTGTTAAAATTTTGAAGAAAAAATTGAAATAGAGAAAGATACTTGGAACCTTACTGTGTGTTTATGTAAGGTTGCAGGAGTGAAAAATTACTCTGCAAATGGCTTCATGTAGAGGTATCCATGGGAAGAATACCATAGTTCTGTATTTATATTTTTATGGATATAATCATATGTTTTTCCTCTTAGAATCCATTTATCGCCGAGGCGCCCGCCGGTGGCGAAAGCTGTATTGTGCAAATGGTCACACTTTCCAGGCCAAACGATTTAACAGGGTGAGAGTCTTGGGTACTTGCAGCAGTGTGACAGAGATGTCTTTCTTGTGTACTCAGTGTTAACTGCCTTGAAAGATGAGAAGATAGATTTATTTTCAAGAAACTGGATTTTGCCTGGTGTAATGTCAAATAACTATTTCTATTTTTTTTTTTTTTTTTCGTTCAAAAAAAGTATCATTAAATCACTGAAGCACTTTGCTTTGGTTGTTTGCCTGTAGAAGTTTCTGATCTGTAGTACTGAGACCTCTGGAAACCCTATAGTTGCAGAAAACTTTGTTGCTAATAAACTATTAGGCATTTAATTAAAAAAAAAAAAAACTTGCAAATTACTTCACCACATATTCTGAAACTATGATATCAACTTTATAAATGTACCTTTGTACCCTTAGAATCTTTCTGGAGGGCAAACTTCAATACTGGCATTAGATGACCGTGAGCTTGAAATACATATGCAATTCTTAAGTTCCAGGAGTGAAAAGTCTGAAAGGTACTTAAGACACATGGACTTTTCTTTCAAGCAAACTGAGATGTTCCTGTAAACAATCTGCTTATATTGGCATGTGGTCAGTTGAAAATAACAGATCAGTTGTAAAGATTCTAAGAAGGCACAATTTAAACTATTTAAATAAGGATTGGGAAGAGCTTCTGCTTTATTCAAACAACAACAAAAAAAAGAATCGCTCCGGTTCCTCCTCAGCTTCTAGATCTCTCATTCTCTCTAAGCTCATTAAATGTATTGTGTGCTAAATAATGCTTGAGGTTTGTGTACCAAACCTCATCTTGAGCATCCTTCATACCTAACTTCTAGTCTTAAGCAATGCTCTGTGAAGCGCCTGTTGACCTCTTTTTGGTCAAAGGCTGTCAAGGCACCATCGTTTATTCATTTTCCACTCTTGCTTTGTAGGCAACATTTTTCCATGATCCTTTCAAAGTTGTTTTGTGAATGTTATTTATGGAGTTGCCGTTTCCCCATTTCCTGTTACCCAAAGCCTTTGCTGTCTCACTTTTCTCCCAACAAATCTAAGGGTTTATCTCTGCAGAGAGGTTCTGCAGCATGTTACAGATTAGCATGGTCATGCAGTAGCCTACTGATTTGATTGCACTGCTTTTGAATTGACCAGAGTCTGTCTGGGTCCACGAGCAGCAGAAGCAGCTGGCTGTGCTTGTCTCTGTCCATGTGGCTGTACTTTTCATGCACAGCAGTTGCTGCTTATTGTTCAGCTCTAACTTATGAAGTCTTGTGTTGAACCTGCCTTTTCTTAAGTTACAAAGCCTCTGAAGTAGAAACATTTTTGATATAATGGCAAATTCAATAGGAATCTCTTTGTGCTATCCTATGTTGTTCAGTAATGAAAATGTGGTTGAAAAGTTCTTTTTTTTTTGGTAAGTAATTTTGTTGATTTGTCATTCTAGCGAGCTCACTGCGCCATCTGCACTGACCGAATTTGGGGTCTGGGTCGCCAGGGGTATAAATGCATCAATTGTAAACTCCTTGTTCACAAGAAATGTCACAAGCTTGTCAATATTGAATGTGGCCGCCACACACTACAACCAGTAAGTAAAACTTATCTGAAAAGTTTTCTTTAAATAAAGCCCATTTTATGCTAATGGTTTTCAAACTATCTGCAAGTAATTACTGTACGTGAAACTTAAAGGATTATCTTTTTGCATGACTGCTCTGACACTTTGCAAGAAAGTCTGGGGGTCACTATGCAGAATGACAAATATAGTGGCAAGATGGGAGTGTAATTCTTGCATCTGATACTTTTTTGTCAGAAGTAAGCGTAACTGATATTTCCATCATCCTTCTCTATGTATGTAGTGACTATCTGCTATTTTATGTCATCAAAGAGAAGTACAAATAAAATCTAATAACATATATTGGGTTATTACACTATTACCCATCTTACAGAAATGGAAAATGAGGCAAAGTTGAAACTTTCTTCTCCTGTGAGATTCAATCATCCTCAGTTCTTAGAGAAAAATCAGATGAATGCCACTTCTGAATTAATATTAATATCAGGCAGCTGGAAAGCTATATTTTTGTGAATTCATTTGACCAGCATATTCACTGCTAAGCTATGTAGCAGGCATTGATGCCACTTGAATTTTTCTGTGTCCCCTTTTTCTATCTGTTATATTTCCTTCTCTTGTACTTAGCTGTCATTTCAACAGCTTTTGGAAACTTGTCTAAACCTTGGGAAAAATGATAGAATAAGGACTATTGTTGTTCCTTTTAATGTGTATGGATTATAACAGCATCCATATTGATTGACCAAGGTTAAAATTAATTGGACTATATTCCTCAGGGATAATTTGTCTCTAACAAATTTTCTTCTCATTTGGACAGCCTGTTACAGAAAGATCCAATTATTAACTGATATGTTTTGTAAAAATCGTTGTTGTGCATATTTTCAGGAACCAGTAATGCCTATGGATCCATCATCAGTGCATCCAGATAATGTAGAATCAGGTAAGATTTTTTTTTTTTTTTTTTTCTCTCCTTTAAGTTATTGTAAGTAGTTGAAACATGAATTTGGGGATTTAAAATGAATCCGAATAACTGTAAACCAAATACTTAGAAAACGCTTACTTTTGCTCAGAGAAGGTGAAGAAAGTCTACTTCTATATTAAGGGCAATGTAAGCATAAAAATCCTTCAGTTGTCCATAACTTGTAATTACAAGAAACTACACTAAAAATTAGGAATTTTGGTTCCAAGCTGCACTTTTTCTATCAGTTAGCTGTGTGTTTTAAATGTCCCAATTAAACACATTGATTTGCTGTGGGGGGAAAAAATAGCGGGATCTCTACTGATCAGTATCCAAGCAATTTAATTCCTGTTGCAATCGGAGTGTATCCCAGACATTTGAACTGAGATATAGTAACTCAGGAGGAAGGTTTTACACAAGATACTTTCTGTGTGCAGAATTAAAATTAATTTGAATATAAAAGCTTAGTACTGTGCTTTGAAATATATGAGCAATAACTGATGATTTTAAGACTAAAGAACACCAATCTTTTATTCACAATAGATGCATTTTAATTGCTGCTCTCTTTGATGCAGATCTTGTGTGTGAAAATTTTAGGGCAATAGAAAAATACCCTCATGTCCAGTAGTTCTAATGATTTTTTTTTTTCTCTCCTTGCTCCTGTAGTGATTCCGTATAATCCCTCGAGTCATGAGAGTTTGGATCATGTTGGTGAGGAAAAAGAGGTAAAATGCCATACAACAAACTATAGTCAATATCAAGTCTGTATCTATCCTAATTTTCAGAATTAAAAAATTTTAATTGTCAAAAACTGAAAGCTTGTGGACGTGTAAAACACGTTTAGGCCACTGACTCGGGTATTTGCACATACGATTTGCAAGCTGTTTTCGTTTGGATCTTAAGTTGAGATGTGCTTTTGGTTCAGAAAACACTGCAATTTTTTTCTCTTCTTCCTCCTTCCTTTCTCCTCATACAGCTTTTTGGGACAGTGCAGTTTTAATAAGTCAACAAGTGCTAATTTAATCCCTTGTTTATATTAATTTTGCTGCTCTATTTGAAATGCCAACTTTAAAAAAAAAAAAAAAAAATCCTACAAAATTATTAAAATTGGTAAGTCTGCTCACTAATTTCAAAATATCTTTATCAACAGGCAATGAGCATTAGAGAAAGTGGCAAAGCTTCTTCCAGTCTGGGTCTTCAGGATTTCGATTTGCTTCGAGTTATAGGAAGAGGCAGTTATGCTAAAGTACTGCTTGTTCGATTAAAGAAAACTGAACGCATTTATGCAATGAAAGTGGTGAAAAAAGAACTTGTCAATGATGATGAGGTAGGCAAGATTTTTATCTAAGTTGGGCAGCTTTTTTGAAGAGTTTCTGTACATACCACAATTGGGTAGCCAGAGGCTTCTGAGTTTGGAACATTAATGGAGAGGTATGCATCATACATTCACTTTCTTACAAATGTTATGCCCTAAACGCATCATGGAAAACTTACAAGGCTCACAGTGAATACCTCCAATTTGGTAGTCTGGTAGCTCAGGAGAGTCCTCCAGTGGTTTCTGTCGTGAACCTCATTGCCTCAACCTCTCCTGTCACTCACCTTTTGTTGTCAGCACTATGTGCAGAAGTGCTCGTGCACAATTCAAGTGAGTAAGCCTGACTTACCTCATTATATTGAGGCAGTAGTCCTTTTTCCCCCTATTATTTCTGGGCTAGAAAAAATAGATATGGACCTTTTATCATATATTCAAGTTTGGCTTTTCATCACAGAGGAGAACCTTGTAATGTTATTTTAATTGCTCTTTAAACTGGACCTTCATTTTAACAATTTATTTGTAGCTTACAGAGTGTTAATGTGTTAGTGGAAACTTGTCAGAAATTGCAACATTTGAAAGCAAAATGTCATATTGCTAAGTTTCTCTTATGTTTCTTTAGGCCACTCTGAAAGGATTGAATAACTGTGGTTTGTTGTCTTAAGAGCTTTCCCATCCATTTCTAGTTTTACCATAGATTCTTCTGGCATTTCTTGCTGTTACTTTATATTTATCTGCACCATTTATCACTTGTTACAGGTAAAATGTTAATTCCCAAGAACAGTTATGTAATTAGGCTAAAAGTTCAGGGCATCAGTGTTAGGTAGGGGAAAAAAAATACTGGATTATCTCTTATTTGGTGTTGGAGAACCAACACTGAATTTATTGTAAATAAAATGAGAAAGGGGAAACATTTGGAAATATTTCTGCTGTCCTTAGTATTTGACCTAAGTACAATATACCTTTTCTAATTATAGCTTTCCTTAAATAAATAGGATATTGATTGGGTTCAGACAGAGAAACACGTCTTCGAACAGGCTTCAAATCATCCTTTTCTTGTTGGACTACACTCTTGCTTCCAGACAGAAAGCAGGTAAAGGTCAGAAGATAATAAGAAAATACTTTTCTATTCAAAAAACATTTGATACTACTAGGCACATCAAAAACCTGTTTAAATCCTTCTAAGTACTGCCTAGGTATTAAAAGTAAATGTGCTATCAATCACTAGCACATTTTGAGCAAAAGACCTTGGTTATCATATGCACCGTTTCAGATTAGGGAAGTAAAAGACAGTGTGAAGTACTAGTAGTTGTGAAGGGAAGGATACTGTAAGGAGGGAGAGTTGCAGCTAGCAAAAGAAAAGAGGCCTGAGAGTGAGACAGAAAACAACCTAGAATGGAAGAAGATACCATTAGGAAGTGTGGGGCTTTTTTGTTTGTTTTTGTTTGTTTATTTTCTGTTTTTTTGTTTTTTTTAATTTTTTAAAGAGAGGAATCTGATCTGAAAGTTGCATAGATTCTCTGCAGGTGAGGAAGCATCAGAAAAGCATCAGAAGCACACAGCAAGCAGCAGAAAATGGTGCCTGAATTTTAAAATGAAAAACAGTGTAATAGAGACAAATTTTTTTTGTTGTTTATACAGATTGTTATAGCTGAAAAATGTACTATTCTATACATAGTCCTCAGTACAAACAAAATATAATTATCCTATATTTAAATTATTTAAACAGTTGTGCTTGTTCTTTAAAAGATGACAAGCTGGTGTTGGGAAGTGAGGGGAGAGGATGTTTGTAAGATATTAATAGTAATAGTCATGAACAAAGCAGACAGAAGGGATCATGAAAAAAGGAAAACGAGGGATTATTGTGTTTTGATGTGCACATACAAAAAATGATGTGAATGCCTTTATTTGCATGCAGTATAATGACAAGCAGTAATTACAGTGAATAAGAAATGTGGGAAGGATGGCTTGCAATTTCTTTTGCAGTAAAAGAATTATCTAGAGAAACTTGGTGCACTTAATTCTTAACTTTGGGTATTTATTGAAGGGAAGGGGGAATGGAAAAGGCAGCCTTATTACCAGGGAGATGGGAGGAGTAAGAGTGACATTGTTCCTTAGTAGACGTGTCAAGCCTCGGGTCAATAAGGAAGCCTTTCAGCTCTGTATACAACTATTTGGAACAAGCTTTTGTGTGTTTCAGGCTGTTCTTTGTTATAGAGTATGTAAATGGAGGAGATCTAATGTTTCACATGCAGAGGCAGAGAAAACTGCCGGAGGAGCATGCCAGGTATGTTTCATTTCAGTTTCTTGCATCAAAACAGTTTTTTTTTTCTTTTTTTTTTTTTTTTTTTCTCTCTGTACACAGTGCAATAATGCAGAGATTATGGTAACAAGCTGGCAAATCCTGTCCAGATGTTACAGATATAAGAAATGTGAAACTGCATCCTCATTTTGATGATGCAAGCTGCAATGTTTTTGTTTCAAGAAAGAATGTTAATAGGAAGGACTTCAGAATTGTTTGGATTAGCATTACCCTAGATGACTTCAGGCTGGTGCAGAATATTTTTCTTAGAAAAGTGTTTACGTTGTTAAAAGATACCATTAAACTTGTTTATTTTGCAGCAACCAATACCAGCTGTCTAGGCAAATGCTGAGTTCTTGGTGCATATGCTTCATCTCATATGGTGAGATGAAAGGGGGTGATTTTGGTAGAAATTAAGATTAGTTTTTAAAAAAAAAAAAAAGAAAAAGAAATGACTGAGTAGACACTTTTGCGTGATTATGGGTAAATTATCCATTTTCCTGGTGAAAAATAATGATTGAACATGAGGTCCTATTTAGAGAACTATCACACTACCAAGACTTTATTTGGTTTGGTGCTTTTTGTTTGTGTTTTGTTTTCTTGAATGACTGGTGGGGGCGGTTGAGTAATATCTTTCTCTATTCTAGGTTTTATTCTGCTGAAATCAGTCTAGCATTGAACTATTTACATGAACGGGGGATAATCTACAGAGATCTAAAACTAGATAATGTGCTACTAGATTCTGAAGGACATATTAAACTCACAGATTATGGCATGTGCAAGGTAAGCTGTGGTTCTTTCCCAACCTAAAATCAACAATTAAATTGTCATTACAGCATGCAGAGATTTAAAAATGTGAAATTTCAAGTTGTCCATTTTTACGTAGTCCAGATAGGTCCTATACTCATTTCAGTGCTACAAATGACAGGAAAGGAAGGGAAATGAGAGAGTAACATGAGACTGTTCAGACAGTATATAAGTACTGTTTATGGTTATGCAAAACAGCTGTTACCACAACTTGACCAAAAAGGGTAGACTGAAATAATCAAGAAGGAGGTTTGTTTAAAAATTAGCAAGAGATTGAATTATGTCAGTCCCTCTTCAGACTGTTACTGTGACCTACTTCTGTGTAATCTCTGAGAGCAACTCGTATGGCCTAGCCTGGAATTTGGAATAGTTTTGCTGTGTGGTTGCCTTGGCAGAAAGGGGAGGCAAAATTAAACTGTAAAGAATAGGAAAACTAAGAGTGCTTATATAACTGACTTTTTTCTCTCCTTTTGAAAGCTGTAATTGTGGTTTGTTTTTTCATCTAAAGACCACATTCTATGCTGTTGATTTATACACAGCTCATTGTGTTGTTTTCTTGAATTATTTTCCTTGAGTATTTCTTTGAGTTCATTGGGTATTTTTTTATTAAAGCATTTAATAAGAGGTGTTAGTGGTTTAAATTCATTAAGAGATAGAACAAGTTCTCATCTGAAGAGATGCAGGACAAATGTTGACAGGATAACGATGCTCTGTGCATGTATTTCTTTTGAAAGCAGTAGTGTTTATATTCAGTTACACGCAGACTTATGCATAAATTTACTGAAACAAAAGCAGGACATTTAAATTAATACAAAATGCAGCTCTTAACAGAAGAGGAGAGTGGCATTTCTTGCTAACTGTATTTATTTTTTCTCTGTCCTTTTTTTGAAGGAAGGGTTGAGGCCTGGAGACACAACCAGCACATTCTGTGGGACTCCAAACTACATTGCTCCTGAAATTCTCCGAGGAGAGGATTATGGTAATTAGAACTTTGCAGTGCTGCTGTATGACCTCCTGTCTGTCTTGTAAATTCTTACTCAAGTTGTTCAACAGTAGTAGAGATTGTAATTCTCCATTACATTACATTCCCCACTACAATTCTCCATTACTATGTAATTCAACATCCTGTCTCAAAAAGTAAATGAACACTTCAAAGGCAGGGCAGCAAACATCTTGCTAAGCAAATGAGATAAGTTAAAACATGAAAGGCAGATTGTTTTTATCAGTCTTGCAGAAAAGCATGAATCTTCCAAATTTTATTATTTATTACATCATCATTATTTTAGATGATCTTAATTTAAGATAGCAAGTATATCATTATGATTGCTTTTAGACTTTAATATTTGACGGTTCTGATAGTAAAAATAAATACAAGCATTGCAGAGAGATGAAATAGTGGACATTCCTTGTACAAACGTCAGTGTTAAAAGTGTAATTTTCTATGCATTTCCTAGTTTAAATTAAATGCCTGACTGGCTTAACATCATCTTCCTTCTTCATCACAAACTTCCCTGGCCAAGCACACTGCATCACTAGCCACTGGAATCTTTTTCTTTGGTCATGAATAGGAGAATAGCCAGACATAGCTGTATAAATGTCTGTCTGTCTACTTGATACCAAGAATTACCTTCTTCCCTGTTGTCCTCCGCCCCAGATAATGTAGTGTTGGATTGATTTGGCTCAAATATGTTATCTAAGCCTCTCAAGACTGTAACACCAACCTTTTAACTTTGCATTTCCTTCTTTTGTGCAACATACCCTCCCATCCTGTAGCAAAGGCGATAAACCAAGTAATACCTATTATAATTGTTACCCCTGCTTTATTCAGTAGCCCTTAGAAATTTAGGTAATCAGAAAGATTAGCAGTGTTTAAATTTTTGAAATAATTATTCTTGAAACATGTCCTGCTTTAATTAGTCCTAAGTGTTTTTCCCTAAAAATGTTTTGCCCTCAAATGTTTTCAGCAGTGTTTTGTCTTTTGGTTTCTAGGCTTCAGTGTAGACTGGTGGGCACTGGGTGTACTCATGTTTGAAATGATGGCAGGCAGGTCACCATTTGATATTGTTGGAAGCTCTGACAATCCTGATCAGAACACAGAAGACTATCTTTTTCAAGGTAAGAAGCAGTGAGTGATTACACTGATTTAGTGCTTTGTTTCTACTGATTGTAATCTAAATTCAGCTGTGCAAAGTCTGATACAAAGCTTCTTTTCTTGCAGTCATCTTGGAAAAACAGATACGAATTCCCCGATCCCTTTCTGTTAAAGCAGCAGGTGTTCTAAAGAGTTTCCTGAATAAGGTAAGGACTAATGCAGACTGTTTAAGAGATCTCAAGATAATTCTAAAACCTGCTATTTAACTTTAGTATAATATACTGTATTCGCTGTCCACAAAAGCTGTAGGAAAGGTGTGAGCCTAAAACAGATTTTTTGGGGGAGCAGGAGGAGGGCCTGTTATAGATGTCTGTTTTAAAACCTGAAAAAATAGACTTAGTCTGGGATGGGATGAAATAAAATGGCTTAGAAATGTTCCCTTGTCCTGAACAGTTTGTCCAATTCCCCAGGTAACGTTCATCACTTGTTTTGAACTACGAATGTTGTAGACCTGCTTACGTGAAATCAAAAATGAAATCATTTTAAACAACAGATTAACTATGTAGTTCTTTTAAAAAACACTTTTTAGGGGATGTTAGCATTGTTTCTAAAATATTCCTCGAGGTGTGCTGCTTGCTTATTGTCTTAAACAACTAAAAGCTCTGTTTCACTTGCATAAGGGGCTTGCCATTGTTGCCTTCTTGAAGTTGATTATTTTCCTTCTTTTCTCTGATACTGATGGCTCTTGTCTTACAGTCTCTTAGGAAGGAAGTCTTGCTTAAAATAATCTTTGTTCAACTGAATGTTTCAGTAACCTGCAGTTACTATTCTGAGATTGCTGATGTAGTCAGGCAATCTGTTTAGGAGGGGAAGGAAAGAGCCAAATCTAAGCAGGATTCCCCTGAAACTTACAGGATGTTTAAGCAGGTCTGAAAAAGAAAATGAGGATGAGATGATTGTTTATAAATAATTCAATTATAGGCCTTCATATTTTCCTGTCTGTTTCTGAAGACAAATTGGTGCACTGAAGAATTCTTGAGTTCCATTTCTCATGGAATTTGAAACATTTATATTTTATTATTGTGTAGTCCTTGGCACTCGTTTAGATATATTTTCTTTGCACAGGATCCAAAGGAGCGTTTAGGCTGCCACCCTCAGACGGGATTTGCAGATATTCAGGGACATCCGTTTTTTCGTAATGTTGATTGGGATTTGGTATGTGAATTCACACTGGTTTATTTTTTTCAAATACAGTGACGGTTTACCAGTTTGTAAGCTGAAGAATCACAGAAAAAAATCACAACCTCTAAGCTTTTAATTGGTTTATTACAGTGATAATGCAGAATATTTTAACCCTTTTACATAAAGTAAGTAAAATGGGTAAATAGAATGTTTGTAAAAAGTACACAAAAATTGAAGTTAATTCTTGCCTTGCTTGAAAATAATAAGTTGTAACCCAGTCTTGATGTCACTAAATGTCTTTTTAGATGGAGCAAAAGCAAGTAGTTCCTCCATTTAAACCGAATATATCTGGAGAATTTGGTCTGGATAACTTTGATTCCCAGTTCACCAATGAACCTGTGCAGCTCACTCCAGATGATGAGTAAGTAATGCAGAATTTAAGCAAATAATGTGTTTAATAAGGCAGTGGAGAAGTTACAAGACTTCATTTGAATACATCTGTTTATAGTTCTGAGTTTATGTAAAGAAGTAAATAACATTTTCTCATTGTTAGTTTGGAATATTCCATCTTGTGATCTCAAGATAGACTTAGTATAGATTGCTTAAAGGTACTGTGGCATGATATAAAAATCAGCTAACAGTGGAGAAGTTGTTATAAAGAATTTGAGTTAAAGGAAGGATGAATAAGTGCTATTTTACAAGTTTTATTGGTATCATCTGCAAGTAACAGATGTGTGAAAGAAAAGACCTGTTTTGCCATGTGGCTTTCTTCTGTACTGTTTTAAGTCATGACATTTCTAGAATGTGGAGTTCACATTGAATTTTTCTTGGGCGTTTTGTACAAGAAAAGATGCTTTTTGGGGGTGGGTAGAAGTAGCTTGCCCAGGTACTTTAATTAGTACTAGTAAAGTAAGGTTGTCCTGATTAAAAAATCTTGATAAGATGCAAGATAATGCATATGATTCTGGCAGTGGAGTTGGGCCTCCCCTGGCTGTGATTTGGGATGTGTGGGAAAGGGACTCTCTAGCTTCACTGCACCCCTCTTGTATAGATTTAGCAATTCTTCCTGATTTTCCATAATGTATGTATAACACGGAAACAGGAACAGTGAATATTAAATGTTCACTACGAGCTTTATTTAGGTCTGAGATCTGATCTCCTCCTTCATCCCTTTGTAAATGTATAATATTTCAGCAGAGGTTAAAGAAATGCTAATCAAAGAGTAGTATCACATCCTATTGTTTTAATCTTTATAAAAAATGAGAAGTTTTACAAACCTTAGGGTGCTTTGTGCAAAGGACACATGCACAGGAGTAACCAAATCATTGCTTGTGAGTGGTTTTGTGTTTTGTTACCTGTGTAGGGACTAGAAAAAAAAGCAGTATTTGAAAGGAAGCAGAGGGACAGACGGGCACAAGAAAGGGGAAATTTCTCAATTGCAATTAGCTATAGAGGTCTAAATTTTAAGACAAACCATCAGTTAATACTGCTACATTTTAATATTGATGAGCTAACAATTTTTTTTAATCTTAATAGTGATATTGTGAAGAAGATTGACCAGTCTGAATTTGAAGGCTTTGAATATATAAATCCTCTTTTGATGTCAGCTGAGGAATGTGTCTGAATTACCCGTTTCTGGACTGTGCCAATTGCTACCGTTCATTTCTGCATGGATAAATATCTCTTCATTTGATGCAGTTGCATAAAACGAGTAACTCAATATTTTACTCTTGCCACCTAGTGCGGATTACTCACTATTTTCTTTTGGTATTAATTGTCATCCTGAACAGTTATGTTGAACCTTGGGCTGCCAGAAGATGAAATATGTAAATTTCCCAATAGTCTTGCCAAACTTGAATTTTAATATAGAAGTTGGTCTGTGGGATACCTGACTGAACAAGGGGATCTGGCTGTATAATTAGCCAGTGCAGCATTCTGTTAAAGGAAACTTTTGTTACTGCTTTAAGAATACAAATTGCATTAGGGAACATACTAAATATTCTTAAAGGGCTTCTATTTTTGCAGCAAGACAAATAAGACCTCATGACTTATGTAGTGCTAAGTCTGTCCTATCTGAACATCTGATTTCTGTGTTCTCCTTTGACCCTAGAAGTTAGAGGTAAATAACTGCCCATTTAGATTTAAATGACAGTAAGGAGAACAGTTTTTTAAACTCGATAGGTCAAGAATGACTGTTTTCATAGTGTGTATTGATTCTATATGAAAAGGAGATTATTAACTCAACATTAGACTGAGTAGGTTTTGCTACTGAATTACACGCTATGAATTGTATGTGGCTTTTGACATTTGAACAGCGAGTGCCTTTCTGAGCCTGTCCCTTTCAGCAAGGGTTGTATGTGGTATAAAGTGTCAGTTTAAATAAATGGAATTCAGTTAATACTTTCTGAAATGAGAATCTATAGAGTGTAAGTTAGCAGAAATTGGCAGCTAATTTTGAAGAATGTAGGACCTTATGCTATTATTTATTGCTTTTACATTTTCTGTCTTACTGTATGGGTATGTTACAGCTATGGTCTAGATAAGGGCATTGTTTCCTATTATCTTATTGCCATACTGCTGGCAAGGCATTCCACTTTGCCAGTGGGAAAAGCACATCTGGAAAAAAATAGGTGCTCTCCGCAATGACTCCCTTAACTTTGTTCCTTTATATATAGTAATTTGTAATCACAATCAAACCTTAAATATTGGTAGTAAACTCTAAGTCAGTAATAAAGCAGTTGGTTGGAATAAATAGAACAGTTCAACATAGGAGATACGGATGGACTGATTCTTGCATTTCATATTGGTCAACAGTGTAATATACAGCACAGCTAATTCTTATTTTTAATGTTTGAGGAATACTTTTGAATGTCTTAGACTGGAGAAATGCCAAATCTATCACTTTTCTGCGGTGAGGGGAGGGAGGGATTTAAAAGACATTGAAGCAAATCTGTATTACATAATGAAAAGTTGTAACGTAAGATACCTATTAGTGAAAGTGGATTTAACTATATGTAAACACTAGTTAGGAAACTTTAGATAAAGCTTTTAATAAGGTTTTTTTGCTTGGTCAGTGTCTTTCCTTGAAAATACTTACGTGGTGAAACTAAATTTATAGCATTTTTTTTTTTTTTTTTTTGGTTTATATATTGGTCACATTTTGCAATATGAGTAGCAAATTCTTCTAAAAGTATTGGGCCAAATTTTCAGAACCGAGGAGTGATCAGAGGCGCCTCCATTTTAGGAAAGCTTTGATCCTCCACGTTGTTGACAATCAGATTCCCATAGACACCTTAAATTATGTGTTTTCAGGCATAAAGTAGTGGAGTAAAACCTACATTTAAAGAGCAGCTAATGACTAACACTTAGTTCCTGTGAAATGAACTTGCATGCATTTTTTAAACTGTGGTTAACACTGAAGTGCTTGGCCTTTGACTTCCGCCCACACGGTTTAGGCTTCAGGATTTCACTGAAATTAAACTTTAAAATTACTTAAAAAATCCCTATTGATGGTGGCTTAATTTCATAGGGATTATTAAATAAAATGACTTTATAGAGGGAAGTGCATTTCTGCTGTTCATCACAAAAGTATAATACACTGTCTTCTGTGCTTAAAGCAAAAATTATTTTTTTATAAATAATGTTTAAAAAAATCCTTTCCTATTTATGTTTCTAACCATTAAGAATGTTGCTGAGCTAATAATGATAGGCATGTTAAATGACTGTTAGTCCATTTCAAAACCTTTTTTTTCTCCATTTTCTCCAAAGTGCCATGATGTTAACAGGTATATTTCAGTGTTGAACATACAGCAGCTCTCATAAATACTCAGAAAGGAAACTGGGTGTAAACCATCAAGTGTGGTAGGTTTTGTCTTTGCAGAAAGTGTCTGCATCATAAGCCCGATGTGTCTGTGTGGAGTAACCTTTCTTTATATGTGAACTTGATTCTTATGGGTGCTCTGCTAGTAAATAGCGTTGCTACTGTTTTCTCATTTCATATGGAACGTGGTCTTCAACGTTGTGTAATCACTCCCTTTATTTGTGCACACTTTTTACTTTAAATAAAATGTTTATATTAGGCCTCCGTGTATTAACCTCAGGAAAAAAATGCTGTGAAATGCTTGGATTTGCTTGGGATTACTTCGATGACCCTTGTATCTCCAGCTCCCGCAGAAGGAGTGTTGTTTAATCTTACCAGTGGCTTTCAGGGTGTAGTTTTACTTTCCTTTGTTTTCTTTTCCTAGAAGAGACAATGCTGTTTGATCACTGCAACCTAAGCAAGGCAGCCTCCAGTCTGGGGTTCCCACATAGGTGCAAGTCCCTCTCTAACATGCTTGGGTTTCATCTTTCTCCACAAAGAGGAAACATCACTGCAGGTTTTCTATTGATTCAGCTTTCCTTCCAACACCAGTGTTGAAATAAAGCCAAATTAATGAGGCTTTCAGGAGCTGTGTGGATGCAAACAGCTTCAAGTAGAATGTGAAATGAAACTCTGGCTGCTTTGTCCAAAGATGTTTTAGGTGGAACATCTAAGATGTCATCTCAGCTGTGAGAGCTGGGGCTTGGGAGTTTACAGCCCCATTGCAGCTCCTGCATTTATTTCTGTGTGATTTCTCTTTGTTTTTCTAATTCCTCCCCCCATATTCTTCCAGATTTATGACACAGAGAGCAAGGGTACTTGCCCAATACTGTTACACATACAATATTTTAATATCTGTACCTCTATTTTAAAAGAGATTTCTTTTGCAGCTGGCTAGCTGTCTTGTTATTAGAAGTATATGTCAACATTCTTAGGCAAGTGCTACAGGTGGTTGCATGTTTTAATTACCTAACCTCTGAACACACATTTCTTGTTCCTGTTTGGTTTGGTGGCCAACTGTTCTTCATTCAGTCTGAACAGTTCTTTATATTAAGACTCTTAAAAAAAAATCGGTATATACATGGTAACTTAATAACTAATCTTGCATTTTCATTTATTAATGGTCTTCATGATGTCTAGGCAAGACAGATACCTGAAATTGCCTATGGATAAGTCATGTTTTCCGGAGAAGAGTGAGTGAAGGACTGGATTCCCTTTCAGAAGAGGGGAATTTCACCGAATCTTGTATTTTCTTGACAAGGCCTCAAACATTTTTAAGGCTTTTTTTTTTTTTTTTCTTGCTTATGTTTGAGTGATCCAAACTGCACACTTGAGATGTGTGGTCTTGTCAATATGCATTTAACGACCAAAGATGGAAGACAGAGAAGGCCTCTTTTTGTGGCTTTTGTGAGAAGGGTTTTTTTTCAGATGTAAATAGAACCACAAGTCTGAGTGTCTGTATTTTACTATTAAGCTTGTAGGTGTCTGACTTAAATTGATTCTCTAAACATGTAGCTAAACATCTGAACTCTGACCAAAATTTTAGATGCAAAAACTAAGTCATTCTCGTTCTTCATTGGATGCAGTTTTGTATGTAACTATTCCATAACTTGTCCTGTAAGCTCAACTCTTTACAGCAAGTTCTTTAATAAGGTATCTGTAATACATCATATCTACATTACTTACATGACTAGTCTGTCATAGGGTGTTTCACAAATGTATCATGACTGATCCTCAATATTGTAATCTAAAATTAATGATTGCTGCTAAAATGACTTTTATTTTTGTTTAAAATGTGTATGCCAGTATCTTTCAGGAAGAAAACACAATTTTTGTCCTTTGGACAGTGTTAAATTGCGCTGTATTAATTTTAGGGTGGCATGTATAGAAAAGAACATTAAAACCCATTTTTCCCTTCCTACCAAAAAAGAAAAACCATAAATGTGCAACTTGAATCTTATTCATAAAAGTGTGACAAAATTCTTTGCACATTTAGCAGTTTGACAACAAGTTAGTATCTGTGTTAACCAGCTCAACTGAAAGATCATTTTATTTTAAGTTTTAATATGTGATTTGGCACTTCATTTTATATGCAGTAGTTGAAGGGATTCATTTTTTTTCCTTGCACTTAGAAATGCAGATTAGTTTGTCTCACTTGCTTTTCTTCATAGCGTGCAAGTAGAGGAGGTATCACCCCCAGAGACTGTCAAAGGTGGCCTGCAAGGAATTCAGGGGGTTTGTGTCAGAGAAGAGCAGCACTCTTAACAGCTTTGCTTTAGGATGTTTTGGAGGCATGTGTTTTCCAGTATGTTCTGCTTACTACTATTTTAGAAATATATGAAATGATACATTTCCTGGTGAATCAACTGCTTTATTATATCTTTCATTATTACTATATTTTTCTGTTTTTGATTTTAACTGGAAATGAAACTTTTGTGGTCACTTCATAGTTGTCAAGTTAAAATAGTATATTTTTATCTTTCAAAATAATAATCTTCTTCGGGAGCTGACTTGGAAGAGTAAAGACAAATTCTGTATGGGTTGCTTTGCTTTTAAAGCTAAGGTGTTTAAATAAAACAGCTAAGTGTGCTAAATGTTAGTTACACTGTAAGACAACCTTAAATGTTAATCAGATTCCAAAAAAACTTGAGCACTTCTTGAGACTCTAGAAAGGTTAGTAATAAAAGTAAAATCCCTCCCAGGCTCTGTTAGTTTATTAAGTACTAAAAAGATAGGTAGTGAAGGTTTTAATTTAGGTACATTGTACCTGTGGTACCAAATGCTTTTCACAGTCAAGGTTCTAGGTAGAGTTCGCATGTGTTTTATCCTCTGCGTACTGTCTTAGGCTGCATAATTGCTGTTGCCCTGAATCAGCACCTTTGTTAAAACACAGAAGTTACTGAAATACACATCTCGAAATAAAAAAAAAAAAAAAAAAATTCATTTTTCAACTCAAACTGACTTCTAATTCCTAAGTTTGTGCCATGGTTATATGTAATACCCACCTACAAATGTTGCCTGACTTATGTTCTTAGATTATTGCAGCTGTGGTGTTAAGGATCTTGCATGTTCTTGAGTTATTCACAACTGAAATATAATGCAGTGCCTTTCAATGCTTGGCTGTTTGGGAGGAAATTTTTTATCAAACCCTAAACTCTTACAGGGTAGAAAAGAGACAGGAATGTCCAGATTGATTAGATGATTAGATAATAGAATCACTGGTCAATGTTTTTCAAGTTAAGCGCCCCAAACTGGTAGATCCATTAATCTTTTTTATTCCACTATATAATGCTGTGGCTATTAAGCTCTGAATATATATTTGTTAAGTACAGAGTGCTTCTATTCTTCCAGAATAGGTGTATATTTCCATAACATTATTTGCTGCCCTGGCTTCAGATATTTTATTGTGGATGGACAGAGTTAAATATAATTTTAACAAAGGCAACTGTGGTAGAACATAAATGCACTCTTAACATTTCCTCCACCATTTTCCCTCAGTCTCATGCATATCCTTCTTGCCCTGTGTAAAAGGAATTTGTGTTTTCATGCAAGCCTAGCAACTGTACTTCTGCATTGTATTGCTTTGCAGCTTGCACTGCTTGCTTAACTGTAAATGGAGAAAAACATCAGTCTCTATAAAATTGTTACAAGAAGAAATCTATTTTTCTTTTCCTTTGGATGGCTGCAGACGCTTGTGTTTGATATAGCAGCTAGAAGACGAGCTGATGCTTGCATAGTTCTATGTAATTGTGTTTTGCTGCAGGCTAGAGAACAGTATTTAAAAATGTACGAGGGTAGTACAGCACACTACTGCACACTGTTAGAATTCATTTAAATCTGGTTATAACACCTCCCTACTATGAAAAGTAAAAAAAAAAAGACTAGATAAAAGCTGCATGTTGAGGTGGCATGACCTGTGTTTTTATGAACTACAGGGTGCTGCTAGATTAGATAAACCTTACTTAGATGCAAAGATGAACCAAGGTTTATGGTCCTGCATCCATGAAACTTGGACTTAAATGCACAATTCCTGTTAGGAGTGAATCTCAAGTGTCTGGACAGTACTGAGATATCAATCTCGGTCATCTTTTGACTCATAAAATGCAATTATGCATAAGCCTTTGATTGTGCTTTTAAATCTATAGAGTTCAGCTGTGATTTTGCTGCTACTGCTGAGTTGCAGAGGAAGTCTGGATAAAGAGCTAAAACTAGTAGGGTAAACATAAGGAGGAATGTACTCCCCATAATGACGGTAGTTAATATGATAAATGCTCCCTGAAGTGCAGCTGAATCAATCTCTAGTGGCTTATAATGAAAGTAGAGAAGTAAAAAGAGGGTAGGACAAGAAGTGGAGTATAAGACAGACCAAAAAAAAAAAAAAA
Organism: Nothocercus julius; assembly: GCA_013398735.1. Lineage (NCBI taxonomy): Eukaryota > Metazoa > Chordata > Aves > Tinamiformes > Tinamidae > Nothocercus > Nothocercus julius. The sequence goes on from VZSV01000051.1 coordinate 4,714,867, forward strand.
AAAAGTTTCTCTAATACTTGTGTTCTCAAAGGTTAAATTGTGGTTGCGATTTTTGGAAAGCTTTTATCTTAATAGCAGGAACTGATGCCTTCCTTCTCTCTTTTCTCTGTGGTCTATGAAAAGGCAAGTTGTGTTCTTCTATGTGTGCATTTCACTGGCCTTTGAAACAGGCCACCAAACAGCTGAGAGAGGGAAAGAGTGCTCTTGCTTTCAAATCACTGGGAGGTTTGGCTGAAGCAGGTAAAGCGAGGCTTCTTTCGGACCCCCTTTGTTTGCTGGAAAGCCTCACTTCTGCCCCGAAAGCTGCACTATGGCTGCAGCAAAACAAGGGCTTGTGGGATGACCCCTGCTGCAGGACCTAAAAATCGACGTCAAACTCTTCCAGATTTATGCTTCTCCCATCTTTACCTGAATTCTTTAATAACAGAAAGGTCTAGTGCTTTTCTCCACGCTTTGAAAAATAAATACAACAGTTGCTGTCTTAACATTAAAAGCCCAGGCCCAGCTGCTTATACGATTCCCCCGCACCCTCTTCCCCGTTTAGACGCTAGCACTGTGTTACATTTTTCCCTGTAAGGTGCCGCGGGTCCTGCAGGGAGCTGCCTCCCCCTCCACCCGAGACCGCTGAACCCGGCCGTGAAAACACCTCGGGTCACGGAGCGAGAGCAGCGCAGTCGCCGCGGTTACCACATCTGTACACAGGCAAATTCGCCCAGTTAAAGGATGTTTTTAGCCACCAGACGCTCTTTGGACGCTTCTCCCTCGCGTTTAGCCGCT
>VZSV01000051.1:4716413-4747088 GCA_013398735.1 Nothocercus julius
TTTTTTTTTTTTTACTTCCCCTTGGAATAGGCTCTGAAAAGCAAACTGCCTCTAACCAAATTGTGCAGCTCCTACAAAAGCATTTAAAATGCTTGGAGAAACTTCTGAATAATCATCTGTTTGGGCCCCCCACACACACTTTTTTTTTTTTTTTTTTTTTTTTTTTTTTTTTTTTTTTTTTTTTTTTTTTTTTTTTTTCGTTCTTTTCTCTCACTTCACCCCCGCGGAAGGGATCCCCTTCCCCACTCGTGCTCTCCACTCCGTGGGCTTGGCTCACCCGCCACCTCGTGTTCCCCGTGTGCCAGGGCTGGCGGAGCGGAGCCCTCCGTGTGCCCTCCCGTCTGCTCATCCACGAGGGCAGCGCGGCAGCGCTTCCCGCTCCCGCCACCGGCTCCAGTCGGGGGATAAACGGTGACCAACAACCTCTCTCTTTCCCTCTTTCCAGGTTATTTGGAGGCCTTGACAGAACCACGTATTTAGCGCGAGATGTGCGGTTAGCCTATGGCCTGGATCGTACTTACATTGCTAGAAACTCGGGGTGGGGAAAGTCTGGCGCTGGGGACATCCCTGCTAAAGGTGACTCTTTAGGGACGCTCATTTTTTCCCTTGCAATCTGGATCAGCCTTTAGTTTTGGGGATATATTGGTGAGCTGCCATAGTAACTTCAGTGGTGGTGGAAACGCAAACTTGGCCACACAGGAAAGAAAGCCCTTAAGCTTGTGTGCGAACCCGTAGACTAGCTGCAGGAAGGTGAATAAAATTTTCACACAACTTAAGCAGCGTTTTGGATCAGTTGCGTTGGGATTGGCACTCTTCAGACTAAGGCTTGTGGGCATTTTTTTCTTTTTAAATATTTAAACAGAGACTTGTTTGAAAAGCCAGTATGCTTTTTAAAGAAGGGAAAAGAAATGCTCAAGGTTGGATGCTCATGTGTCAGCTCATCATTTTTTACTGAACGACTATAGAAAACTGCTGTGTAAACTACTGAGTAGGCTGTAAGGAAAATCTTTTTATATGCATATTGCAGTGTGTTTTTTAGGCAAATTGAGCAAATAATTTTAAACCTAGAAGAAAAATTTGTTTAACCTCTCCGTTCTTATTTCTATGGTATTACATGCAAAATGAGTTGCAGTTTTTACTTCCTGGAGGCTGGAAGATTAACTTCTTGGTGAAAAGGCACCAAACTTGGTGTGGGTGAGACAATCAGATCAGGTAAAATTGATTTTTGTATTAGCAAGCAGGAAAATGCGCACTCAAGATTTGCTCGATTAAAAGTTCTGGTGTTTAGCGATGGAAAACCCACAAACAAACTTCCATCTAGGTCTAGGTTCAGACCAAAAAAGGAGTGGGATACAAGAGGATGGGAGTCCTCCAGTAAAAAAAGTAATGATGGAAATGCATGTAAATAGCAAAGTACAAGTTGTAATAAATAAATTGCCAACGATAAAGAAGGAAAACTTGGATGAGTATGATGGAACTTCTGTGGAGGCTGATGGGGAAATCGCCAAGCCAAATAATACTTCGATATCCGAGCCTTTGAATTTAAATCCAGGTTTGAAGCACACGCTGGCACAGTTCCACTTGAGCAGCCAGAGTTCACTGGGTGGACCGGCAGCTTTTTCAGCTCGTTATTCCCAGGAAAGTATGTCACCCACTGTCTTCCTGCCTCTCCCATCACCACAAATACTTTCTGGTCCACTGCTCATTCCTCCCGACAGCTCCACCGAACTCACACAGACTCTCTTGGAGGGGGAATCTATTTCTTGTTTTAAGGTTGGAGGAGAAAAGAGACTCTGCCTGCCTCAAGTTTTGAATTCGGTGCTGCGAGACTTCTCATTGCAGCAGATTAATACCGTGTGTGACGAGCTGTATATTTACTGCTCAAGGTGCACGTCCGACCAGCTTCACATCCTGAAGGTTTTGGGAATTCTTCCATTCAACGCTCCGTCCTGCGGGCTGATCACGCTGACCGATGCTCAGAGGCTATGCAACGCTTTGCTGCGTCCACGCACTTTTCCTCAAAATGGCAGCTTTCTCCCTGCTAAGAACACACTGGCCCAGCTGAAGGAGTCTGGCAGTGCCTTTGAAGTAGAGCATGAGTGTTTGGGCAAGTGCCAGGGGCTGTTTGCACCTCAGTTCTACCTGCAGCCGGATGATCCGTGTATCCAGTGCTTGGAGTGCTACGGCATGTTTTCACCCCAGACATTCGTGATGCATTCGCATAGATCCCCCGATAAAAGGACCTGCCACTGGGGTTTTGAATCGGCCAAGTGGCACTGCTACCTTCACATTAACCAAAAATACTTGGGAACGTCGGAGGAGAGGGAGCTGAAGCATCTCTTGGAGGAAATGAAGGAGAAATTTAGCGAGAAAAATCAGAAAAGAACTCGGTCCAAAGTAAGTTCACCTACTCTCATGAAACTCCTGAATCTCTTTCCAATAACAAGTAAATATTTATCTTAGAAGCCTGTTGTTTGTCTTTAAATTTGAATGTTTGTCAAATTAAGTGTAAGTGAAATTTATGAGAGTTCTCCACTCAGATAGATGTCTGCAGTAATTTCTTTCCTTCTTTGAGCTTTAAGTAATGTCAGTCTGGTTTGGTCCTGCTGGGTTTTGTTATTTTTTTAAAGTATGCAGTCTCTGGAAAAATGTAGAGCTATTGTGGAAATTTTCTTTCTCCTGTTTGACCTTTGAGTATGTTGTTTTACACTGTGTGTTGCAGCAGCTGAGCAAAGCAGAAAGGAGCTTGAAAATCAAGTATTGTAAATGAATTCTGCATTTGTTATTTTAACTCCTGTGCGTGCATATATGGCGTATGGCTACCTGGTTTGCTAACTACCGAGTGACATCTCATGACTTTGCATGTAGGGTAATGGCACATTGATAAGTTGCTATTTAAAAGCCCCAAGTCTGCTTGTTCAGTAATAGATTAATGTTAAGCAGACTATATAGAGAAATATGACGAAAGAAAGGGTTTTTAAATCACTTCAAGTAGTGAGCTTCAGGACAAATGCCAGGAACAGACATTGCAGGGTATTTTTTTTTTTTTTTTTTTCCTAAAAATACAGAGCTTATATTTTACCATAGAGAGCTGCTCGTTTAAATAAAAGACATGCACCAGATAAATGTTGAATATTGCTGGGAAAATTACTGTATTGTGCTCAAGGAAGAAGATTTTAAGGGGAAATTTTTGTAGATTTTTTTAAAAAAAAAAAGAAAAAGACACCTTGAGGTACTGATGTCACAGATATTTTCATTGATGGAATATTCAGTATTATTGGGTATAATCTGTATTTAGAAGTTTTGAAATGGTTCTTTCCCCACCACTATTGTTATTTTATTGGCATTTGAGGGTCTGCTTGCTGACTACTGTTTTGATTAGATAGCCATTTTGTCCATTGGATATTTTATCATGGACTTCAGAGTGAGGAGCAGCAAAAGGAGTCCAGATAGGTGGGCCCATAAAGTTGACACCTTTCCGAATAAACTTATATTTGCAGACAGGCTTACAGTAACAGATATTTTTACAGCTAAGGCAGTCTGCAGTAAGGGTTTTTAGCAGATTGGCTTCGATAGAAGTCTCCAATATGACATGTTTCCTCATGCTGAACTTGCTGGAGGTGCAGAAAAGTTCATAGCAATGAAGAATTCTCTTTCTGATAGACTATTGTGACAGTCTTTTTTTCTTGTAATGCCAGCATCAGTCATAAACAAAGATACAGAGTTTGCAGTGGGAAAATAGTCTTACGTATTCATTCCCACAAGACCTTTCGTGCTGTAGAAATTGAAGAGATGTTGTTATTTCACCTGTCTTTTGGTCTGTGTGCGGGAGGTTCAGAAAGAGGAAAGATCTCATGGTCAGGAGTCTATTACTGTGCAACCAGAAGCAGTATTCTGGGGATGAATATGGAGGATTATTTCCCATGTTGCATCCACAATATTATTTTTTTGTTTGAACGGTTTATGTTACGGGTCAGGTCCGAACGAAAGGGAGAAATGGTTTCTGAAGCCTTATGTTAAAGACTCACGTGGTTCTTTCTTTTAGAGCAGCATATGAAATCAGAATGATAGATAAACTCCATGAAAATTTGAAAAAACATAAAATGATGAAATGACTTCTTTTTCCATTTTTTGGGGAGGGAGGGAGGGAGAAGTGTCTCATAGGTATTCACCTGGAAAGTATAAAAGATTAAAATAATACGTCAAGAGTTTGGAGCAGTGCCGCTGACCCCTTCTTCCGGGGAAGCGCGTGATGTTCAGTATTCTTGTCTTTTCCTGTCTTTTCCTGTGGTGTGAGAGGTATTAGAGTGTATAGACGTTAACCTTCTCTTAGGCAGATGTCTTTACAGGATATGCTACTTGCTTTTCTATCACCTCCTTGCCTTCTTTGTAGAAAAGCAGCAAATACTCTGAAGTTTGAGACACCTTTGAGGTTATCTTGAAGGGTCCAAGAAGAACAGTTGCCCTTGGCCAACTGTCCCTCCCTCTATTTTAGTGATAAAAATAACAGATGGAAATAATAGCTTGTATGTAAAATAAGGCCTGAAGCAGAAATCTGATACTCCAGTGTGGTAATAATAATTAATTAATGAAATTGCCTTTCTCCTGAGCTCTCAGTTTACTCACCTCACAGTATAAGTATGTTTTGGTTCTAGATGTTTTAAGAGTACATGACCTATGTCCTTGCAACTGCACTTAGAAAGTTAGTTCCTTTCTCTCCTTCGTGGTAATAAAGAAGCTATAAGTAGTGTATTTGGTGGTCATCAAATTTCTCATCTTCTGTTGACCCCTGGGCCTTCTCTTTGAAACAACTCTGACATTGTCTGTGGTGAAAGACCCTCATTCTCTTTGACTTTCCCACAGTTCCTGATAATCGCTCTGTGCTATGACTTTGTGTTGCTGCTTCAGCTAGATCTGTGAGTTGGTCATTAGGCTCACAATGTGTAGAGTTAACATCTTTTCTGAATATTTCTATAAATCCCATCACTGCTTATAAACTAATGCCTTAAGTGAATGGACAGAAACTACCTGTCCATTTATATGGAACTGTCTTTCCACTAAGCTTTTATCAGTTTTTCTTTCATTCACATGGCAAATCTTGTAAGAAATGTACAGAGTAAGCTTTCTGGGAATAGAAAGGGCCTCAGAGTTACTAGTTTGCATAATGGCCAAACCAGAGATTTTCTTTCTAATCCCTGGCTGAAGCTTTGAGCATAGTCATAATGCAACTTTATATTGTGACTATCTTCTCTGTTTGAAATGAATTTTTTTTTTAACTCAGTTTCTGGATTTCCTCAAGTAATAGCTCATATCACTAGCTTTGGAGGAAAAAGTAAAAGTAATTTTTTTTTCTTGTAGGCTTTTCATACAAATTAAGGAGAAGTAATTGTAAATTTGTCAGATTGGATAGATCGTATCTGTATAATTACTTAAGAACATCTAAACTAAACAGATAGTTAGGCAGCGATATATACGTGTGTATTTAGAAATCAACACTTTCTTATTCTACTAATCTGGATGATGAAATAAGAATCATATGTTAGAAAAAGATTTCATATTCATTTTAGATTAGTTTTAATTTTCTAAGTAGATTTTAGCTTTTTTTTTTTAAACAGCACACTAACTGAGCAAAGAAATCAATTTCCATTTGAAATAGGTGGTAATGTAAGTATTCTGAACTAGTAACTTGAAAATACAGATCATCTGATATCTAATTACATATATAAATATAAAAACATGTTAAAATAACAGTCCCAAAAGCTGAAAAAGTTGCAATTCAGAAATACTGTAGGTTGAAATTGGGTTTTCATATGGTAGCTGTGGTATAACTAGAAGAATTTATGTGCAGTATTTAGATTATTAGAATGACCTGAATAAGCAGAAGGAGGTTGAAATGGGTTTCAAGGTGAGGCTGTTTTTCTAGAGATTATTCACTTTATTTCTAATCTTTATTAATTGAACATTCAATTATGACTTTATTAACGTGGAGCTTAGCTTCCTTGTGCCCTTGCTCCTTTATATCTGTTTTGGAACTGATCTGAGGGACAACAGTGGTGGAGTTAAGTTTAATTTTTTTTGCTAGAGCTGAATTTCCGGAACAGGAAGTTTTCACCGTAATGTAGGCTCTGGGATTTGCTCTTTGTTGTTATCAAATGGCAGTCAGTTCTGCAGGGCTTGGTACCTGCTCCATGGTTCTGACCGGGTGTTCACTGAGTGCCAAAGATGAAGCTCATGATGATTCCTTTCAGAGTGTGAAATATAAACTTCTCTGAGCGTATATTATATTCTTGAAACCTTTAAAAGTGTTCAGGTGGTAGATTACATTTTTTTTAGTTAAGCCGCTTTTGCTTCCCTCAAACCCACCTGCATTAATATTTTTGGAGTTTTCATTTTGTGTAGACATCCTCCCAATTTCCAAGGATACTTTACTATAGTGAAATTAAAAATTGATTCCTTAGTTGTGAGCATCTTGCTTATATACAATGAGATGCCTTTGCCATAAAAGTATATTTGAAGTGCACCTGATAGTCTTTTTAAAAAATAATTATTTTATAAAAAAAAAAGGAAGAAGAATTCTTATTCACATGTGAAATACACAGATGACTTAAGGTGTTGTATTCTGATGTATGAGAAGTCTGTGTTGTTACTGCAAAGGAAATAGAGTTGTTATGTCAATGCAGCAGCTTTGCCTGTTTCTGTAGTAAAAGTTCTTAAGTAATTTCTATGTTCTGTAACAAGAGTAATTACTTCATTTTATTCATACATTTTGCTTTGTAATAAAGTATCTGGCAAATGTTACATAGAGGTGGATACTTCATTGAAAAAGTCAAGGCTTGTACAACCTTTTGGAAATCCTAGTTTCTGCTTCTTGTTTCTCCAAGTATTCATAGCACGCCCATGGTGGAGTTTGGAAACTCTAGAATTTTTATATGGGCTTGTAAAGAGTTTTTTCCTTTTTCTTTCATTGCTACTTTACCGATATTTGGAAATTGGCGATTGAAGAACCTCCTGTGGTTTGCATCCCCCTGTGCATCTGTCAGGGACTCTTCACTTTCTAGTACCTCGAGGTGTCTGTGCTGCCTGCCTTTGGGCATATGTATTAATTGTATAACTGTCATTCCCCTGAGCGGGATTTATTAAGATGTGAATAAAATGTAATAGTCTTCTTATTAATGCTTTGTTTTTGTTCTTTAGCTGGAGTCACAGCAAAGTCTAGAGTTGTCACAGTGGTATCCAGTTATAAAGCAAGAAGGAGAAACTGCTACTCAACCACCCTCCTTTCTCCATCCCAGGTAACTAAATATCCTGTGTAGAACATTGTGTAGACAAATTAAATAGTTCTAAATGTCTGAAGGTGATTTCAACTTAAAAATGTACTTAAAACCTAGAATTTTAGAAAAACTCTAAGAGATTGCACAAGAACAATTCAGTCCTTTACTTTTTGTGTATTTTTTCTAAATATGAATGAATTGCATATGAGTGATTTTTGTTATTGGGCTCAAGGTTTCAGGAGAAAATAAAGTGTAATTAAAATTTCCCTTTTCAAAGTAGAAATGGCAGAAGCTAATTCTTAATCCTTCCTGTTATAACTTACTGCATGCATGTGAAAAGCTTCCCAGTGCCCAGTTGCCATGAGTGCCGGTTAATTTCCTTTCAAAACAAACTTGTAAGAGCTGTTAATTTCCTAGTTTTAGAAACCAAACACATTTTCTTAATGTAATACACACTTTGTCATCTGCATCAGTGAGGCAAGCAGTGTTTCTTGACCCTCCTACTGTGCTATTCCAAGTAGTTATGCATTTACTATGTATAGGTGAGCTCAGACTCTGGATCTAAGTAACACATGAGCATCATACTAATTCCTATGCAAGTACATAAGTGGTGGAGCTGCAGTGATGGTCCCCCAGTTTGCTGTTTCTATCAGTAATTTTCCTTCAGAACCAGGAGAAAAGAAAGTATTGAAGATAGTTGATCCCAGTGCTATTTTGTGATATTCATCCTTTTTGCAGTGACCTTAGGAGATCTGGATTCATTCACCTTTTAATTTCACTCTTTGTCTTTAAGTGAAGAATTTGATTTTTTTTTCCTTTTTTTCTTTTTTTTTTTTTGTTCAATCATGTTAGAAAAATTCTTATTTGATATCCTCAAAACCACATGTGAGTAAACTCTTCAGTAGAGGCTAAGTGCATTTCTTTTGACTAAGGAAAAACTTACTTATGAAATGAAGTAGTTATTTTTCCTTGAAACTTGCACTGTTTGAAATCATGTTAAATTGGAACTTGCCCTGTTTTGTCATTCCTCTTTTACTATACTTTAGTTCTCATTTGTAATTTTACTGTTCTAATGTTTCAGTTACTACCTTTATATGTGTGATAAAGTGGTTGCCCCAAATGTGTCTCTTGCATCACAATATAAAGAAGTTGCAAAACCAGCAGTCAGAGCAGAAGTAATTAAATCCTCATCTGGACAGCCTGAGAAACAGCTCAGTAGTGGAAAACACAAAAGAGCTGCTTCCTATCCCGAGCTTTCTCTTGAAGAACAGGAAAAGGTTGACTTGAAAACTGGCATGGAGCAGCATAAACGTTTAGGTGAGTGGGTTGAAATTTTATGTTGAAATTTTTCAATTTTTGTATTACATTAATTAATTTTGGAAATCTCAATGTCAAGTCAGTATTTGGTGATAATTTCCATGCTACTTCAGTTTTTCAAAAATTCTTTTAGCCTTCGTATAATCTTCAGTTTGCTTTGCATTTTCTCACTGTGAAAGTTTAATTTTCTGTGATTGTTTTGCTATCTTTTTCTTGTAGATCCACCTATATCCACTAATTCTGCAAGAGAAAGCAAATCTGAACGTATTTCTTCCAGAAGTACTAGACACTCTAGCCGTGAAGTACGTAATCGTGTACGAACCTTGTCTCCAACTCTCATGAAGGACATCAGTTGTGAAGACGACAAGGGAAAAATCATGGAAGAAGTAATGAAAACCTACATTAAACAGCAAGAAAAACTAAATATCATCTTGCAGAGGAAACAACAGCTTCAAATGGTACAGTGGCAAACTGAATAAGTTTTATTTTTATTATCTGAAAACTGATGTGAGACAGTTATTTCTAGAATCATTGTCATAGATTATTGTTATTTTAAAACTGCCAGATACCTAGATATTTTGTCTCCATCTTGAATCCAGACACTGAATCTGTAATAACCCTTGTGCTGTTTAGATTAGAGCCCACTAATAACTGGTATCTTTTCAGTTTATAACTACTGTGTTCAAGTAGCTGCTGTTTAATTTTATCTAAATGAAAACTGCTTCTTTCACTACAGAATGTTTCTAAACACTTAAATATTTTTGTGAATATAATTTGTTGAAAACTGAGAAATTTTAGAGGATTTAAGTTTTTAAAAAAGTGCTGACATCTGCCTTCTAGGAATGATCTCATCACTGCCCCCTGTGAAAAAAAAGACCACCTTCCTTATTTTTGTTTGGTCCCTCCTGCATTTAGAGGGATTTTATTAGTCTTTTTAGTCATGGATGGCATTAGAAACTGTTCTTCATTTGTGCTTTTTGTTTCATTTCTGTGTTTAAACTAGCTAAATATTATCTTTGTTTCTTGCATTCATTGACAGACACTATATATATATGTATATATATATATGTGCGTGTGTGTGTGTATATATATACATGCTATATATATATTTTATTTCAACAGTTAAATTGAGAATCAATAAGCTTTGATTAATGTCTCTGGACATTATCAACAGCTTTAAATTGTTCTATTGTTGGAGATAAAGCTTGTAGATAAGTTAATTATTACATCTTAACCCAGGAGATATATGATCATGATCTCTTTCTTGGCAGGAGGTTGAGATGTTAAATAACTCTAGAGCAATGAAGGAACTTACTGAAGAGCAGCAGAATTTACAAAAAGAACTTGAATGTTTGCAGACTGAGCATGCTCAAAAAATGGAAGAATTTTATTTTGAGCAGAGAGACCTGGAGAAGAAATTGGACCAAGTAATGAAACAAAAGTGTGCCTGTGACTCCAATTTAGAAAAAGACAAAGAAGCTGAATATGCGGCACAGGTGAGAAGTGAAAGTTTGTTTCAAATTGAGCTATATTTAGTGTATAATCAATTGTGATGCTACCGATAAGTGAATTTGAGAGTTTCAGCGACTGAACTTCTATTGGAGTGTTTCTGCCACATTAAAGTTTCATCTTCTCCATGTGTTCTTGTTTGATATCCTATAGATTAACACCATAGACTAATATCAAAGATTAATATCAAGATAGGTCACTATCTTGCTAGTGCTAGTATATGTATTTCTTTTTCCTGTGGTTGAAACTGATGTAGAGTGCAACTTATAGAAACACTTCACAGGTCAAATGTTACAGAATTCTCTTTTCAGATATCTGAAAGTTCATGTTTTCCCCATTTAAAACAAATAATGTGTTTAATAGTCTTACGCATAATATTACACATTCTCATTTTTGTTATAGAAATTAGCTTTTTTTGGTTTAAAAAAAAAAAAAGCCCCCGAACACTTTTTTTATCAGATTAATAGCATACATGGCTGTTCTTTGTAGTATTTAGTGCTGGGATCTGGTATCTGATATCGTTAATATCTGATGAAATCCCTTGAGTTCTTGACCAAATGCTTTGGTAGTCCTCTTGGAGAAAAGAAACCCACATATTTTGGTCTCCTTGCCTCTTGAGCTCACACATCAAAATCTGTGGAGATCCTTTTTTCTTTCACTGAGAATTTTTGACATGCAGCATTTTTTTTATATTAGTGGTTATTCATGTCACACTAATGGGAAGAATCCAGTTAACCCCAAATACAGTCTTGGCATGGCCCATTTTAAAATCAGTAAATTTATGATTAAGTGCATATTAAAAGACTTAGTACTTTGCCACAGAGAACAAGTCTTTCTAGTTTTTTAAAAAACAATCTCAAACTTAATTCAGTAAAGTTTTACAATCATTTGCTCATAGTTTTATATATTTCCTTTCCTCACTGTTTCAGGATAAGAAACAGGCAGTACTTTAGAGACAAGTGTTTTTTTCCTTATTTCTTTTTTTTCTTTCTTTTCATTTTCAGGGAGCAGAGCAGAGGCTAGCATCATAAATCCTTCTCATGATTTAATTTCATGACATCCCACTCAATAGATTCCTAGCCTGTGCTGCCAGAAATAATCCTCTCTGACTAAGGTCTGATTTACTAAACATCTGGTACAAGCCCTATCACTGCAAGTAACAGCATGTTCTAGTTTATGAACATAATTGTGTGCGGTGTGTTTTATATGGCTTGTAGTTTACTTTCTTAGGAGGGCAAGAACCATAAACTCGTCCCCAGAGAGGTGTTTTTTTGTTTATTTTGCTTTAAATTTAGACATAGAAACTCTTCCATGACAGTTTACTTTCTTATTGATCATGTGATTCTGCTATTCAGAACATATAATTTGAACTCTTTTTTTTTTTTTTTCTTCCCATTTATCATGTCTTATAATGGTTTTTGGACCTTTAGTTCCAAGCTGTTTTTGTCAAGTTGTCCAAATTGTCAGAAAGACCCCAGACAAACAAAAGTCCTGACGAGTAACTTCCCCATGCTATAAGCGCAACATTTTAAAAAGCCTTATTCTGCAGTCATCTTGGAGCATTTGTCCAAGTTTTCCTCTTTCCTGAAAGTTGTGTCCTTGAAGGGAAAAAAAAAAAAAACAAACTTCCTTTGTACCTTAAACACAGTAAAGATAATGTGTGATTTGGAGCTTGATTAAATAGCTGTTCTTCTTTATAGAGCTGCCAGAAGATGAACTGCGTGTCTTTTCTGCACTTCTTTGTTGAGTCGGCTAGTTTGATTGCTGCTTTTCCCTGACAATCATAATAGGGCGGCATAACCAGTACTGGAATCTTTCCTAATGACTAGAAACCAAAGAACAACCAGAGACATGTTTCTGTAGTACATATCATGCCACAACATGTAGGCATTGAGCACTATCATATTGCACCAGTTTCCACTGTCAAAGTAGTGGAGACAAAAGACTCATATTAATAGTCTATTGCTGCCTAAAAAAGAGTTATATGTTTCTGATTATGAAAGTGAAGGTCAATTGTTCCTGTATGTGGCTGCTTGTTTCATTCTCATGCATTGTTTTACTCTTTGTCAGTGAAATCTATGTTTTGTGCTTATTTAGACAGGATAGATGCTCATCCTCATAGACAAGTGGATTTTTTTTAGATTTAGGGGTTAATCTCATGCAAAAATATTTACTTTAGCCTATTTAGTTAAATGTGGAACAAGCTCTTTTAAAAGACTGTTTTGAAAAACAAATTGCATCATTTGTAATGGCAGTCTTCAGAAGGTAAAAAAAGAATGCATTTTATTAATCTTTCTGACATTAAAAAATTTTGAGCTATAATGTCACAATTTATATATGTCATTGCCATAAAATAGCAAAAAATATATAGAAAGACTTAGTATTCAAGGATCAATAGTTTGAATTTAGTGAGTTAGTTGCATGGAACCAAATTTCTATGGAGGTAAGGTTTCAGTATTCTGCAGTAAGCCAATCATGGTAATTGAAAATTACAGTTCAGAATATTGCTTTTACTTAATCAGTAAATTATTTGGTATTATAACAGTAATATGATTTACAGTAATATCTAGTGTCACTCTGCTTTAAAAAGCTGTTAATATGATTTACTGTACTCCAAAGAACAAAAAATATTTGATTTTCTGTGTTTAGACAAAATATTTTACAAAAAGGCTTGAATGGACTCCTGTTCCTATTTAAACACATATATAAATGTGCAAAGGATTATATTTAAGATTTTCTGAATCACCGTTCTCTTTACTAAAAGGTCTCCGAAAACAGCGTTGATGGCTTGTTTTGTTCTAGAAATGTATTAAGGCTTTGGATTGATACTTGGCAGTCAGTTTGGGAAGTCAACTTGGGAAATGATGAAATCCTATTTATTCTGGGATTTATAAAACATCTGATGCAGACTCTACAACCTTTATAATAGATTATAATAGGTATTACTGATGTATTTGAATGTGCGACAGTTCATATAACTGGAATTAGTATGTATGTAAAATTTAGACTCTTCCAGGTTTTATTGTGCATGTTTATGCAACTTCGCATTTCTGTGTCATTTAATAGTGTTGTAGTAGATAACTATCATCAAACAAGAATATAATATATCAGCTGATCAGCTACACTCAAGAGTTTTGTAGTTCTCAATTGCTTCTTGAAATGAATAGTTTACTTTTACAAATATGTTTGCTGAAATTAAGTCAATCTCTCTGAATTATTTGTGCAGCTAGCAGAATTGAGACAGAGGTTGGATCACGCAGAGGCAGATAGACAAGAGCTTCAAGATGAACTGCGACAAGAACGAGAGGCAAGAGAAAAGTTAGAGATGATGATAAAGGAGTTGAAGCTTCAGATCTTGAAATCTTCAAAAAATGGAAAAGGAAAATAGAAAATGGAAGGGGGAAACATGACTGTCCTTCAAACAGGGTGTTTTGTTTTTTAATGAATTTTGAGCAGTTTCTCTTTGTTAAGAAAAAGTGTTCTTTACAGATTTCTAGTTCCCAAATGAGTCAAGAGGAAGAAATATGTAAGTATAGAGAGATAGAAACATAGGTATAAAGTTTTAGGTTTTCTCAACCAGTGAAAACTACATTTATTTGTACTGTGTTTTTCTCAAACTATGAAAAATATGAAACTTTTTTGATTTACAGTTATCACTCTGTCTATTTCTAATGTGGTTTGAGGGCTCTGTACCTTTGAAAAACAACATTGTATGTTAAAATATATGTGATGATCCTTGTTTTGCTATCAATTGCACATCCAGTTATATATATATATATATTTTTTTTTTTTAATTCTTCAAGATCAAAAATGGTGTGGGCTTCACTGAGAGTTATATGTTCTCTCTCTGCTGGAAAAGCAAAGACAGCTTTTCATTTGCCAGGGCAATGCTCAAAATTGCCAGGATGAGGAAAGATAATTGAGCATCAACAATTATTTACTAGCTTGATTTTTTTTTTCCCCTTAATTTTATTCTGTGAATTGTCAAGCTGATTTCTTTTCACTATTTGCTGTTTAACAACTAAGTATCAATCTAAAAAGTTTTAGAACCAGCCTTTGGTTATGATGCTGGAATGTTTGCTTTTTGTGAAGAACAGCAATTAAAATATCATCTTTTAAAAGGAAGATTCACATGTTTTCTTTTGTTATTTTCTGTATAGCAGATACAAAAGAAACATTGAAGGCTTAGAGGTAGGGTTTTTCTTCCTGAATGGTGAGGAAGCTTGGCTAACAGTGTTTATCAGATATTAATGCTCTCAAAAAGTAATCTTACAGATTAGTTTATTTAATATCCCAGCCTCCACAATTCCAGTTTCTTGACATTGCACAGAGCAAGCCTTAACTGACATTGTGGTAATTATTTAGAAAAATCTAATTCTGAGAGATGGCACTTTGAAAATCCTTTTTACAGTTTCTGTATTTGAAAGGCATGGTGATATTGCCATGAATTAAAAAATACAGCATGTTTGTTAAACTATAACATTTGAAAATACGTAGTTGTAAAAAATTTGTTTTGTGTGTATATATGACATAGTACTTCAGAAGTCTGGCTCCTGATGGGTTAAACGCATGGCTACAAAGTTGAATGAAGAAACACATTTTTGCACTTCTCTCCAAAACATTTGATATAGCTGACAGATGTTAGCTGATTATGTCAATGATAATAGATATTTTAATAATCTTAATATTCCGCTAAGTAATTTTAATCTGTAATCTGGCTTTGGATGTTTTTTAAGGTACTTACTGTTATTATCTTAAAAATTCAGTTCATTTTGGATAAAACCACTAGTAGAAGGTTAGTGTTGATTTTTATTCTCAGCTGGTAAAATTGAGGACTTTCCATTCTTTTCCTTCTGTCTTTCAGCAGTAAAATGGAACTATATGTAAAAAGAAAAAAATTGCACAGATCTTGAATTGAATGAGAAATAGAATGGTCAATAATGTCATTGAGTCATAGAATGTTTCTTTGATAGCTCTGCATAATTTTGTTTATGGATAATGTTATATTTCCTCTGAGGCTTATATCAGGTTAGACAAATATAATGTGGGGTTTTTTTTTTGGTAAATCATTGAGTTTATTTGTTTTAAAGCAAGCCTGTCTTCACAGCATAGTAATGGTTTGCAAGGAAAGGTGCTGAGTATATATGATTCCTGTTTCGTATTCACCACTTGCTTTAAAAACACAATGAATGTTTTATTACAATAATAACCAAAAAAACGAGAAACAAAAACGTGGCTATAGGAACAGTAGGCAGGAATCTCAGTAAAAGCATGAATATTAGGCAGTGGAACTTGAAGTAGTCTAATTTGATTGACAGAATTGAATTTAGGATTAGCCAGGTTGGCAAGAAAAAACTGCTCTGGGAGACTGTAAATTATATAGTTTCATCTAGGTATCATCAAAGGATCAAAACATATCATTTCCAGTGAGTTTTCAATAACTGTTTTGAACCAAATTTGTTCACTTGTCAGTGTAGATAAAAGCCAAACAGATTCATTAAATATAGCTGAAGCATCCAATTTACCGCAGTATTTTATATCTTAGCAGTTGAATGTGTAGAATCCTCATGGGGTGATTTTATTAGAGTTGTGTATATCCAGTTTTCGTTCTGGTCTTCTCAAGGTTATGTGATTTCAGCAAAACTTTTCCCGTTGTGCTACTGGCTGATCTTCACCAGCACGGACTGCAGTGGAGTGCTAGTGTAGCCAGGGTTTCAGTGCCTTAGCCTGCACTTTAACCACCCGCCAACCATCTCTACAACTGGCTCGTGCAGCAGACGATTAAAATGCTGGTGGCAATAGGATATACTTCTGTTTTCACTGTTAAAAGAACTCGAGCAGCTATAGCAAGTTTTAGTAATTCTAGCTGCAGATAAGGCCTCCTGATACTTTTAAAACATTTGGTTGAGAAACCTAATTGAACATTTAATAATGGCTTAAAAAATATGAACATTTTTTAAAAAATGAACATTTTAATAATGGCTTAAAAAATAGCTTTGTAAATATTCCATTTAATTATTCTAAAGTTAGAATGCATTTTAAATTATTATAATCCTCTTAAAATCTTAAATATTGCTTTGAGGTTCTTAAATAATTTTCATATGTGTAGACTTAATTTTATACCGATTTTAAGTAATAATGTATACATAAATGTGCCATAGATTTTGTGCGTCCACAGTCATTGAAAGATAGTTTTTTAGTAAGTTGTAAATAATACTGTATACATTCTAGAACAAGTAGTTATGTTGACCTTTTTTCACTACCTTATACCTGTTCTCTTGAATGGTTTGTTTTACAACCTAATATAGAATGTTGGAATGCACACTTAAGGACTCCCACTTAAGTGCACAATTAAACTAATTTTGGCAATAGGAACTTGCCTTTAGTCATAGGATGCTCGTTTTGTGTGTTAATGTTTGCATTTGGTTTTTGCTTGCTGATCTTGTAGACAGGAAGTCTGTTTCACAGATTTTGACATTAATCTTTTAGGAAAAAAAAAAAAAAACCTAAAATGGTCCACAACTGTAGTAAGTTGCAAAAGCTGCTTCTGAACACCTTGACCAGAATCCAAGTTGCCTAGTGCACTTTTGGGAACAAAATGATTCAAGGTGAATATCTAAGTTTGCTCCTGTACTTCATAAAGGAGAACATTCATGTGCTTTGTGTACTCTGATCAGCAAGGAAATGTAAGAATTTCAGAGAGGGTAAAATTATTGTTAAATTGGCAGTCTGAAAGCACCCTTGTTCTCGGTGTAATCGTATATCCCTAGACGAAAGAGATCTAAATCTCCAAACTTAACTAAATCCGTATTTTAGTTTTTTGTAAAGCATATTGTTTTGCTTGAGTATTTAGGTACATGTAGTTATGTTTCACGTTCTTAAACTAATTTTATTCTATATTTAATATATTAATAGCTTAGATGGAAAATCATTTGTATATAGTAAAGGCATAATGCAATTAGTGAAGTAGGAAAAGTTGAGAAGGAGCATAAAGCTCCTGATGGCCTGAAAAAATAGGGCTTGGCCCATGTTTTAGATGTCACAACTGTTTATTCATACGCTATTGATTCGTATTGGGGGAGGGGATGGCTCTAATGTGTTACGAAATTTTTGGAAAACTTTCCTAGAATTAGTTGTGAAGCTGACCTTGAAATGCTGTCATGGTCAGTTTTCTAAAATGCCATTGTTTGTAGAGTATATATTTTGACTTGTCAGTAAAGACAACAACTTTGTATTTTTTCTGCACTTAATCATGTAATTAATCCACACAACAAAGTTTTCTGTAATACAGTGAAGTCTACAAAAGACATAATTGCACCTAGTGTTCGTCTGTGCTTGCAATACTTCAGCATTTTTATCTAATCCGTCAACAGCCAGCAACAGAAAGCTGCCGAGTTCAAGATTTATTTTTTGCTCATTACATTCGTAGCTTGAGACGGTCACCAGAGCTTTTCCTGCAGAAAGCCTGTTGTAGACACTTTATTTGCTGCGTATCTCTTTCAAAAAGACATTGATTTTTAGCTTTTATGAAAGTAAACAGTTATTGCTTACAAACTGCATGATTTCATACTGTGTCTCCATTATTTAGAACTTTTTGGTGGAATTTTTCATTTTCCGTTGAAGAATGCTTGAAAAATGACTTTGAAGCACTTCATCAAGAACAGCAAACAAATGTTTTAAAAATTAATTTGTTATTTGAAAATTAAGTGTAACAGTATCAATTGAATTTTTTCATCAAATACAGATACCTCACTTAAAGGAAAGCACAGCTGTACTGTATTTAAAATAATTCTAGGAAATGCTAAAAAGAGTTGGTCTAAAATATTTTGTTGCTGTTATGTTGCCTTCTGCAATTGACGGAAGCTATTTTTGTGTTTTCATAGTCACTCAGAGGTATTTATTGATGTTGATATGCTAGTATAATTAATCTTAAATTACAGAAAATAGCTGCAAACACGAAGAGTCTGTCTTAGATCAAGGCAACAGGTTGAACAAATATGCTGAAACCATAGTAAAAGCCTGAGAAAATGATCAGTGCATTCAGCAATTTTTAATACTTTGCCAATGATGTACAGTTTTATTGCTAGAGTTTCTGTGGTTGCATTACATGACACACAAAACTGTCCTCTACCTCACGTGAGATTTAACAGATATTTTATATGGTTTTAGTAAACAAGATGCATCTATTTGGTCACTTAGTTTACAAATTTTGAATTATATTTATTGAAACATGACATACTGTGCTCTTAGCTTATACCTCAATTGTATTTTGTGCTGTTATCCATTTTCATGCCCTGTAAATATCTTGTATAGATTGTGGATTCAAAAAAACAAATAAAGATCTGTAATGCCAAGACACTTGTCGTCTTAAGGCTTTTGTACACTGAGTTATAAACCTGGCATTCTGGAAGGTGTTTAGCAAGGCTGCTTTTCTAGGGAGGACGTGGCCTTTCTGGCTTTGATTACAGTAAGTAAAAACCTGATTACACTGAAAGTCGCTAGCAGATCTCCCATTGCCTTAAGCAGGTCCCCAGTGTTGGAAAAGATATGTTCAGCAAAATCTACAAGATTGGTAGCCCTCCCTGACAAGAAGTTAATTCCCTAAAGTTTCTATAGCTCAGTGAAAATATTGACACTGACATTTCTTTGTATTTTGACATAAAATTGATGTATGTATTTACATGTGTAAGTTTTTGTATAGTGAGCCTGTGCTCAGATGCACAGCTTCTGATGTTACTTGACTGCTTTAGCAATTTCCAGGTGTTTACACCTCTCCATAATAGATTTAGTAATTAATAAGATTAAAAACATATTACAATATAAAATGCTGAAGTTTATAAAGAATTTGAGATTTTAAAAAATCAGATTTATGCTTACTTTGCTGGCAAAAAATAAGTATTTACTGCCAATTGAAAATTTGCCCTGTGGTGACTCCCATCAGATGATTATCAGCATTTTTTTCTTCTACCATATGGAAACTTAAGCAGCAGGAAAATAAGAATGGAAGCGATTGGAAGGCGCCAAGGGGAAAAGGAGGAGCTGTTCATCTTGACCAGGTATGAAGGGCTCTTCCATTAACATCCCAGGCTATAACAGTAGGCCATATTCTGTTGGCTATTTAAATAAATTACAGTGTCTGGTTTAAAAAAATAAAAATGACGCATTTGCAAGTAATAGATTTTTGGGGATTTTCTGGGTGATTTTGTTCATACTGTTGTTTTGTGACAGATAAGCGTGCTGCTGTTTTGTGACAGAGCAGAGAGCATTTTGTCCTTGTGTTAAGGAACTGCTCTCGTATATGGGAAATCCTTATGTTTCAGGGTATCGCAGGCCTTCAGTGCTACCAAGTAGAGCTTGCTTGCTTGTTTTGCAGATAAAGAGAGCAACGATGCAGTACCAAACAGGATGAAGATGAAATCAGTAAGATTTTGGTGAGCTCAGCTTTTGGTGTGTGTGGGGAAGAAAAAAAAAAAACAAAAAACAAACAAACAAAAAAACAGATAACTACTCAAGGTGAAGAATTAACCCCTCAGTACACCATGTCTATTTATGCGTCTCCTCCTGTGTAAATCTAGAGTGTTTCCAAGCAAAGGAGAAACTCATATGAAAAAATACATAAAGTTTAGATGAGTCACTTACATGAAAAGAACTCACAGGGTGTTGAGAGCTTGTGTAAGTAGGTATGGCTAATTGCAACTGCTGTCATTTGCCAGAGAAAACACCAAATACTGATCAAGGAAAAACACTTAAGTAACAAGATAAAAAAGATAATGAGTTTTAAGATGTTCACACTGCTCCTGCAGTAAGGGCATGGGTAGCAAATCATTATGAAAGTCCAGGAAAAAAACAACTGGCAGCATGACTTCACCAAGGTGCAGGTAGCTGGGTATAGAGAAAAATTACATAACAATTTAAAATAAATGTGAAAGTTACTTTTACATTTATGTGTATTATTAAAAACTCCTCTGTGATTCTATTACCATTTAAAGATAGTTTTCAACCCTGTAGTACTAGTCATTAGTAACTAGTGTTTAGAGGCAGCTCTGGCAAAATGGAGTTGTGTCCACGTGTCCTTGAATTTTGAATCTAAAGAACATGTGGCAATTGAGGCTTAGCATGGGCTGCTTGTTACTTGTGGTTTTTGCATGGTTTGTATGCTAAGAAATAGAAAAAAAAATGGTTGAAGAGAATGATAGAGTTCATTCATGACATCTTAATATTGGAGTGTAACTTCCAGTATTTCTTTTTCATTAACAGTTGTAGGAGTTAAACAAATTTATTGCTCTCCAATTTTNAACCATGTAATGATCAAACTACTCCACTAGTGGTCTCTACAGGCATATTTTATTTGTTTGGCTCCAAACTTTCTTTGCAAAACTGCAAGCACTTGTGGATGCACCACTGTGCATTTTATTAGGAATAGGCTGGCATTCAATAACATATGTTTGTGGAAATAAAAAGTAACACTAGGAGAATATCCTATTTGCCTAGATGTTCCCCTGACTCAGAACAGCACGTGAAGCTTTTCGCTTCATGACATTTAGCCACGTACTGTTGCTTGCTTTATGGAATAGACTAAGATTTGCAAACAGCCACATTTCCTAGATTTTAGGATTCAAAAGTGGAATTAAGATGCTGATAAAAAAAAAAAAAAATTAGTGGGACTTTGAGTGTTACTAGAACTTTTGAAAACTCGGACATGAGAAGAGTCAGTAGCGATGTCTCTTGTGTTCTTGCAGCTACTGAAAACACCAGAAAAGAGAGGAAAGGAGACTGATTCAGGCTGCTCACTGCCGGCAAGCTGTAGGACGGCTTGCCCGAGGTGATCGGAGCCCTCTCTGGGGCAACTCTCTGTGTTACTGCCCTGTGCTTAAGAAATATCAGCATGACGGTTCATCCTCAGCTCAACGGAGTCGCTGTAATTTGCATTTCTTCGTTCGGAAACTTCAGTATTTGGGTTGTTTGCAGTTGAGCGAAGCAGCCTGCGCGGTGTTTAAAGGCACCAATTCGGAGAAAGAGGGGACGGTGCCCTGGGCAGAAAGGCAGCGAGCGCCTCGCTGCAGGGAAGCGGCTGCCTGGGGGCGTTTGCCGCAGCCCCGTCCCTTTCCCCTCCCGCTCGCGGCCGGGGTGACGGGGGCTGTGGTTCTGCGCCTCCTGCCCTCCCCATCGTCCCTGCCCCATGGCCGGAGCAGCCGGGGCTCCCCGCTCGCTCCTCCCCTGCGCGCGGGGCAGGAGGCAGCTCTGACCCCTCCCTGGGACGGAGCTGGGCAGCGGCAGCTCCCTGGAGCAGCAGAGCTCGGGCACCGCTCGGGGCCGCGCTCGGGCTCCGCTCAAACTCTCTGCCTTCTTTCCCCTGCAGCTCGCCGCGCGGACGGAGCGACATGGTGGCCACCTGCTTGCACCTGGCCGGCTTCGTCTGCAGCTTCATAGGGTGGATCGGGGTGGTCGTCGCAACGGCCACCAACGACTGGGTGGTGACTTGCGGCTACACCATTACCACCTGCAGGAAGATGGACGAGCTGGGCTCCAAGGGGCTCTGGGCGGACTGCGTCATGGCCACGGGGCTCTACCACTGCAAGCCCCTCGTGGACATCCTCATCCTGCCAGGTGTGTGTTCCCCATCCCCTCTCCTTCCACCCAGGGCGCTTCCAGAGCTGCTCCAGTGCCATACGCCAAAGACCTGGAATGATGGCTCTCAGTGCAGTTTTCATTAAGTTGGGCCTGTTTTAATTGTACCTAGGCATGGTATCTTATGCAATTAGAGCCCACTTAATGCCATCCATCACTGCTCTTACTACGCTCTTGCTGTTCCCTTCGCGTCGCTCGTCTAGACAGTATTGCAAAACAGAATAGTGTATAAAGCTGTAATACAGCATTTTGAAGAATATAGACATCCCACTAAGTTTTATCTTGAGATGAACTGTTAACGATATTAAAGATCAATTCCCTAAAATGATTTTGAGACTAATGAATCTTTCAGGATTTATTATTAATGATGCTATGACTTTTAATCTTTTGGTAGATTGTCATTAGTCTTGATGTTCTTGTATCTCTTGTGTTAATGCAAGGTAGAACTTTTACATGACAAACAGACATAGCTAAGTTTGATTTCTCTTGATGTTTGGCAATTATATAGTAATTTTCATCCAGTTTTACACTAAAGCAAAGATTTAGCAAGGTTTTCCATCAGTATTAATATATCTTTCAAAGTAGCTAAGCCTGACAAAGTCTTTGTGTAATCTTGGTTCTTTAATTTAATGATTTTATTTATTTCAATCACTGTTAGCTTTATAGCATTCTTTTTTTTGCCATGCTACTTTTTCAGCTGCACCTCATGTAGTGCTTCAGAGGCTTCCAATCCTGCCTGAGTAGATTTACACATTCCTCATAATTTTCCTTCTATTTTTTCCTTATTTATTTTTTTAAGCTGTTGTGAAAAGAATTTCACCAAGGCCAGAAAGATTACTTCTGAATTTCGCTCTGATACAGACCCTGGTCTTTGCAAATAATGTTTAACAGTATTGCATCTGTCAGAGTTGCTCCGATTCTCCCTTTTTTTGTACACTTTTAGTAGATCTACCCTTGTTCTTGCTCTCGTTCCATGTGGTAGTGAAGAGAGAGAAAAGACATGCCCTGAAGAAACTTGGTTTAATGAAATTTAATAAATAGGCAATTAATCCTTCAGCAAGAGAAAGCAATGTTTCTCTTCAGGAGGACCTATCACAAAACAAGATGCTTCTGCTTTTAACTTCTTAATGTCTATAACTGTCCCCAGTAGAAATGTACCTTAGTGTGTCTGGTAGCCGAAACATCCATCCAATCTGTCACAGATTGAGTTAAGTTCTTAAAACTAATGAGCTTGTGTACTTGTTTAATTGGGATCAGTTACACAGAGATTACTCTGGGCTTTGGCACTTTGTTACTGTGTCTCTCTCTCTGCCCTGGACTCAGGAGAGAACTTTGTTTTTGTTTTGCTTTCTTTAAAGATAGAAGCAGATACTCAGTATACACAGAGTCAGCATGGCCAAGATGAGTAAAATCCTCATTCCTGGTATCCTACCTGTATGTCAGTAGTTCTTGCTTGACACTCCTCTTCATGGGCGTTCTTTGAGTCCTTGTGAAACTGCATGTCTGCATGTGGTGGTTTCGTTTTGTTGATAGAAAGGGAAGGAGAGGCAGGGGACTTGCTCTGCTGAGAGCTGGTGGAGCCTCACCAAGCACTGGAGCAAGTCTTACTGAGAAGTGCAGTCATGTTTCTTCCCGACTCCATTCCAGCAGCCGTGGGACCCTCACCTGAGACCCTGCTCTGACCTGCTGATGTGTGGGATGGGTATGTGACCAGGATTGCTGAGCGTCCCTCTTTCTCCCAGGCCAACAGTCGTCATCCTCACAGTTCCGCTGGTGACGGTGTCTTACAAACCAGCCTGTTCCAGGAACGGGTCTTGAACGGTCCAATGCTCCTCCGATGGATGCTGTGGACCTTCTCTGGTCAGAGCAAGCCATTCTTTAACACTTCAAATTCATATTGTTGACTTGCAACTGTCTCTGAAAATAATTAGGAAAACTCCTTCCCAGATGTTTCCCTTTTTGTTCTTCCCTCTACTCCGCAGCTTCATGATTTCCCAGTGCCTTGCTGGGAAGGGCCTGTGTTTTCCAAGCAATGCTACTTATTTTGTGGAATATAAACTTGCATATCCTGTGTTTTTGCACTCCCTACTATAATGCAATCTCTCTGCCAGAAGAATGCTTAGTAATGCAAAGGACTGAACCTTCTCCTGTGTTCCAGGCAAGTGCTGACAGCTGGTCAGACAAAAGTCTTTGCCCCAAGATCCTCTCTTGTGCTGAATAATGAGAAACTCGTTTCCTTGCCTTGTCGACAGGGTACGTGCAGGCGTGTCGAGCGCTGATGATCGCCGCCTCGGTTCTGGGTCTGCCCGCTATTTTCCTGCTGATAACAGTATTGCCCTGTATCCGGATGGGCCACGAGCCTGGAGCTGCCAAGTATCGGCGTTCCCAGCTGGGAGGAATCCTCATCATTCTCCTGGGTAAGGTGCCTGTCCACCCCATGTGTGCACGGAGCGGGAGGTCTCCCTCAACCCCAGCACCGCTTCTCCCTCACGCACGTTCACCTGCGGGACGTGGTTGTCTGGGCTGGGCTGATGCTGGAGAGCAGGGCCACGGTCTGCAGGGCCGACGAGAGGCGTGAGGAGCAGGGCAAGGAGAGAGGGGAGGGCTGCGAAGCCCTACTGTGCTTTGTCTTACGGAGTCCCCTGGCACGGAGCCCCGCGCGAGGCCACCGCCTGTGTCGGCGGAGGGCGGTGGCGGTGACACGCGGACGGCTGCGGCGCCTGGGCACGCCTGCCGTGGAAGCGCTGCTGTTTTTGGAAAAGGGTCTAGACTCCCGAGCTGCTCGCAGGCGAGGAGCAGCCGCCCAACGCGTCCTCCCTGCGTCGCACGTGTCCCCAGGGCCAAGCAGCGGGGAGGGAAGCCCATGGCTCCGAGCGTGCTACCGGTCCTGTGGAGCACCACGGGAGAAGGGAAGGTGACACAGACCCGGGCTGCCCCATCCCACCCCTCTCTGCACCACCAGCCTTGCCCTTGGCTTCCCCGTCCCCTTGGGAATTTCTTCCCGTCCTCGGTGCCTGCAGGGGGGATTGTTTGGAGCAGCTCGGACTGTGGAGCTCATTGTCCCAAGTGCAGCACCTGCGTGTTCTTGAGGCCTCGTCATCTCAGCCAAGGCTGCGGGGCCTTGTTTTCACCCGCTTGTTTGGCAGAGGACGAGGGCTGAGGGAAAGTGGCCTCTTTGTGCGGCGCTGCCGGCTGCTGGCAACCAGCGCTGACATCATGCTCGTCGTCTTCGCTCTTCTCCTCCTCCTTTGCTTTTCTTTTTCCCAAGTGGGGACTGGGTGTAGCTGCCGCAGTGGAGGGAGTCGGGGCTGTGGCTCGGGGAGCCGCTGCCTTCGCGCTCTCGGGCGAGAGGCAGGCGGGAGCCGAGGAGGGGGCCGAGGCCAGGGCAGCTCAGGGTTTCAAAGAGACTTTGCCACGTCTGGAAAGTCAGAAATCAGGATTTTAGGCTTTCCAGGCCCTTTTAGGGTCTCTTGGGGATGGACAGCTTTCTTGAAAATCCTCATTGTGAATGTTCGGCTGCTGGCATGCGGGAGCTCACCCCGACCCAAAACCTTGAGCAACGTATTTGAGCTTGGCGAAGTGAGACAAAACGTTGGGATGGGAAATGTGGGAATCCCACAGGACGAACCTGTGGGATTTGGTGACCGAGGCCCTGATACTGGGGCGCAAGGGTGATCCCAGCAGGGCTGCCCTTTGCGGCAGCGAAATGTGAATTCTCCGTTGTGCCGCAGATCAGCCCCGACGTGTGCGGCTGCCCATAAAACAGTGCTCATGGATCTGGTTTTCCCACGTGGCAGTATGAGAGGAGCCGATCCCAGCAGCAGGATCAGCACTAGAGGTGACAATATTGCATTAACTCGTGACAGGCCAAGCTGAAATCCCAACCCCTTTTTGGTGCAATACCGGGTGTTTTGGGTCTAGTGTGCCACTCTCTTGCTCTGTTCTTGCTGTGGTGTGACCCCAATGAAGGGAATGAGTGTAAGAGCCTAAATAAGAGGAGTTTTAGTGCTCTGTGAGCCAGAGGAGAAGAAGAGAATTGCTTTTTTGTCAGATTGCAAATAAACAATATATGTTGATTTTGCTCTGAAGGGCTACAAAAAAACAATTTTTTTTTTTTACAAAACCTAGATTATTTTCCAGACTGGTTATCAAGACAGTCCCTTGGAAGAAGGATAATGTATGGGGCTTGGGACTTTGACACTATTTAAGCTGATTAATGATCTGCTATTTGAAAAATCAGGTGTTGCCATTCCAGAGCATTTAATATGTATGAATCAGACATCAAAAGACATAATACTGACTTAAAAGTCACAATATTCTAGAAATAATATGTCCTGGGCTCTTCTTATTTACCTTTTGGTCACTGAATTCTCATTCATGGTTTTTAGCATTTTGTCCTCAACCATAAGGGCCCCATCCATATGGACTCCTCTAAATGGAGGTTGACTCCAGGGGTCCAGTTAAGAAAAAAACACCTGCAAACATACAGACAAAAAGCAAAAGCAAAAACACATACTGACATAACAAATATATTGAAAATGGAGATCTGATCATGGGAGCTGATCCCGTGACAAACAATCCTTGCCCAGGAAAAGGATGGCAGTTTATCACTGAAATTGTTAAAATAAAAAGCAGGAACTGAAAACATAATAAGAAACCAAATCAAAGGAGGAAAAAAAAAAAAAAACTTCCCAGAAAAACCGTGTGCTCAAATATTCCATGGATTTTGCTAAGCACCAATAATAGCAAGCTGTAAAGAGCGTGACATGCACGTGCACACCCTGCTATCCTGCCTGCTGATGTATTTATGACTTTGCTTCATCCTATCTGCCCAAACAAATTGATTTATTGCTGAAAACATCTGTCAGCAGCGGTTCCCTCTGAACTAGTATGAAAACATTTCAAATAGTAGTGTTGATGGAAAAAACTGTGGTCCATCCTGTGTTGTTGGTACTAAATCAGGGGACCCCTTGCTGGTTACCAAGAGGCCATTTTCCTAGTGGAGGTAAGGGACCTGGGGTGCTGGAAAACACAGCCGAAAAATATATCAGATACCAGGAATTACTGCTGCAAAATGACTATGTTAGCTGTATAAATAAAAGTCTGTAAAAGGGTCCTTTGGACGCTGCTTTCTCTCAGAATAGTCGGCTCTTGAGAGCCAAGGTCTGAACGTGGATTTTTATAAGGGCTGGGGCTTCTGGCTCGGGGAGGCTGATCCTCTGCTTGGTGCAGGAGATGGAAGCTCCTCTCTAGGCTGCCTCGTAGCTCCAAGATGTTTCTGTGCTGTGCACAAGGCAAAATGATTTTGCGCTTTTGGGGACTGGGCCATGAACTTGACCATTCTCAGTGGATACAGTGGTGTTCCGCAAGGTTATTTTGCTTGCATGAGGTTTGCTCATACAACCATGGATATCAGGAGAGAATGATTGCCTTTAACACCCAGAATCCCCCCACATCCATGTATCTGTTATTTCTTTGTGCAAGAACAAAAGCTTTGAAAGAGAAATCTGCATGACTTGCAGTTGGCTGCTCAGAATAACTAAATCTATCTGTGAAAGAAAAGTATACTTTCTTCAGCAGATAATTTCTCTTGACTTACTGCTGAGGAATTTGGCAGGGACTCCCTGTCCCTTGAGTTAGATTAATGCTGCTCCACCTTTCCCACCTCCCCAAGCACCTTCTGTACTTCCCATTTGCTCGTGCTTCCCCCTGGTTGAATTATGCCTGTGAGGTTGAATTTCAAGATTTTCAGTTCAATGGACTGAGCCACTGTAGGCCCATAATAAAAATAAATAAATAAATAAATAAGGGCATAGAAACGTTAGGAGGCTGGGATGCAGCCCTATGACTTTATAGGGATCTGGCGAAGCCAAGGATAACGCACGGTTTGTTACTGAAATGAGCTCTGTGGGTAGATGCAGCGTCTTATACTAGAGTGTCTACACTTGCTGCAAAAAGCAGGCAAGCTTTTTGGTATGGATACACCCCAAACTATGCCTGTTTTTCCAATAAACCTACTTGGCCTAATAAAAAATATTCCTTCTCTTTGCAGACCTCGCCTCACTTGTGCTAGACTACACTGACTGCAACAGCTCTACTGGCTGCACTCCCTCTTAATTAGGCAGAGGCAACGAGTCTCTTAGCATGAGCACAAGAGAGAAGTAGTCATGATTTATACATGAACAGCTCTTCCTTGTGCGGAGCCTGTTGTGGAATGTTCTGAAACTTGCCCTAAAATGTCCTTTGCAATCCCACCGGCTTGCTTGGCAAAGCAACTCTTCAGTTGCAATCTGAGTGCACCTCAGCCTGAAAGAAATATTGCACTTACACACTGTCCTTTCCACATCTTCCTCAGAGGATTTACGGCCAAGTTTAATCTATGCAAAACCCAGTGCTGTTTCAGGGCGTTCCCCTTTGAGCTGTGGGATCACTGGTGGCAGCCGGTGGCATCCAAACATGGAGAGGTCACACTAGCCCATGGAAGGCCCAGGGCTGCTTGTAGCACAGTCCTCTGAAATGGTCAGTGTTAAAATAAGCTGGTTTTGCATGTCGTTTAGCCACACGCACAAGAGCTGCTATTGTATTAGTGCCCTTGAGAGCTCTTCTGTGACCCTGTGTTGTGGAGGAGGGTCTGAAAAGATAAGGCTCTTATAGTCTGTGGACGTAAATATATATATATGTATATGTATCTATTGCTGACAGAAAAAGAAAAGATGATTGTGTCTTTTCGGACAACAAAGAAACTATTTTTTCTGAAGCATTAGAATGCTTTTCAGATTCCAAACTGATACATTTTTGTTTTAAAGCATTAGAGGCTCGCGACTTGTTTGCGAGGCTCGCGACTTGTTTGCAAGACTCGAATCCATACGCAGGATAAACTCTCTTCTCCCCTCCCTGCCTTCTCCAAAAAATTCCTTCCAAAGACGCGGGTCCTGGGCTTTGAGGAGGCCCAAAATTATTACTGGCCTTATTAGTATCCTTCAAATGTTCTTCTCTTTTTCCATAAGAAAATATTTTCTCTCATAATAGCTGCAGCTATTGGGGATGGGTTTTCTGCTGTACTGGCCAGCAGCTCTAGTTTGTTCTCTGCTTCAACTAAACAGTCTTATTTTTTCTCTCGACCACTTTTTTTCCCTCTCTTTCAACCTTAACTTTTTGACACTGCCTCAAGATATCTTTTAACGCGGTCGGTGGAAATCTGTCACGCTGCCACAGCCTTGTTATTGTTTTGCTCTGATTCCCTGATAGCCACAAGGATGGAGTCCTGCACAGCTTGTCCCCGGGGGAAGTAAATATTGACAGATTAATTCTCCTCAGATGTAGGAGCCATAAAGGAGTATTGTTTTAGGACCTGCTCCGGCGAGGTGATTAACGCCCTCGACTCCTGTTGCCCTGGGGGCACGTGGGGACTTTGCAGGACGGAGGTGGGACAAGACATGGGAAGGGGGGCTGGCGCTGCGGATTCCGCAGGGACTCCGCTCCCGTGGCTGTCGCTGCTGCCGTGCACAGCCCCCGGACCGCACGGCTCTGGCTGCGTTTGGGCTTTCTTTGCTGTCCCGAGGAGGCTTTGCCTGTCGCCTGCTTCGCAGTCCTCCCAACACCACCGGCTGCAGCCTTGCTGCCCTTCTAGGGTAAAATCCAATGCTTTTTCCTACAAAATCTGAAGTCCTCAGTGATTTTTGACTTGCCAGTAGAGCACAGGTAGAATACTGCTTTCCCTTCGGAAAACTGTTTGTCTCTATCACTTGCTGCAGAGAAAGTTTTCCATACTGTAGTGGAATTTGTTTTCCAGAGTTACGCGACACTTCCTTCTCCATTTTTTTTAAGCCTGTAGTGTTTGCTCCCTGCTGCTGCTTTTATCCCTGCCCATTTTCCGCTTGCATTTAGTGGAGCCTGCTCTGTCTTGTTAAGCGATGGGGGATTTCCTAAACGTTGATATAACTGTTCAGCTGGAGCCACTGGGGTGATGTGAATCGACATAAGCAGAAGACATAATAAGTGGGTTAATGCAGAGCTGATTTACACTAGGTGGGTCCGAGACCCAGATTTAACTGTGTCACCAATGCACACGGTTATCGTGGTTCTGCTTCTGATTTATTTCTAATTCTGCAGCTCTCCAAAGAATTGATTTCAGGTATGACATTCATTCTTCGCCCTTAAAAATACTTTTTTTGGGGAAAAAAAAAAAGTGTTTTCCTTGTAATATACCAGGTTGGGTG
The DNA here is from genome assembly GCA_013398735.1 of Nothocercus julius. Taxonomy (NCBI): domain Eukaryota; kingdom Metazoa; phylum Chordata; class Aves; order Tinamiformes; family Tinamidae; genus Nothocercus; species Nothocercus julius. Next base: position 4,746,358 of record VZSV01000051.1, read on the forward strand.
AAGCAGCAGTTGTTTTTTCTTCTTGTTTGCGAGTATTTGAGAGAGATGGCGGCTCTCCCTCGGTCCTCAGGCCTCCTGAAATCGCTTGCTCCCTCCCACACCCAGGCGCTTGGATCGAGCGCAGGTGCTCCTGGCCCCGCTCCCACCACGTCCCTGCAAGGGGATGGGGAAGGGCTTCCTCTCCGCCCTCCCTCCGGAGGGAAAATAACCCGTGGGAGGCCACATCGGCGCGCTTAGCAGAGCCCTAGTGCGAGTCCCTGCCTCCTCCCTCTCCGCAGCCGGCAGAAGGGCTCGGATGCTTCGGCTCGTGTCTGTCCGTAGCTGCCGGGGGTTTGGGAGGTGGCGTCAGCAGAGGCGCGAGGTGACGGCTGTGAACAGCGTGGCGCTGGCTCAGCAAGCGCCGGCGTCCCGGGCTGCCGCAGCCACCTTTGCTCTCCCTGTCTCCCCAGCCATGTGCGGCGTCGTGGCCACCATCTGGTTCCCCGTGTGCGCCCACCGCGAGACCACCATCATGAGCTTCGGCTACTCGCTCTACACGGGCTGGATCGGCTCTGCCCTCTGCCTCTTCGGCGGCTGCGTCATCGTGTGCTGCTCGGGCGACGCGCAGACCTTCGGCGAGAACCGCTTCTACTACGCCTCGGGCTCCAGCTCGCCCACCCACGCCAAGAGCGCCCACGTGTAGGCGCCCCGGACCCGGGCCTGGCAGCGGCCGGGCGCCTCGGCACCCGCGC
>VZSV01000051.1:4750633-4773667 GCA_013398735.1 Nothocercus julius
AACTTTTTAACAAATACACAAATTTCATACCAGAACCGCAGAGAAATATTACACCAGAAAATACCATTCCAAAAAAAAAAAAAAGAAGAAAAGAAAAAAAGCAAGATATACATCAGAAGGAACAAACAAACTGAGAGAAGTAAAGATCATTTACAAGCTGACTTGGTGACAGCCGGTGTCCTCCCTCGGGGCGCGATGTCCCTTCTGCTGGAGGTGCTGGGTCTTGCAGCCGGGTGGTGGCAACCAGGTGGAATAAACCTGTGGAGGGACTAAGAGCTGAAGCTGCTCGGAAAGACTTGAGGTATTTTCGCTCCGTTCATGCGGCACACGGGGCCTTTGGAGAGGTGGCTTCATGGCCAGGCGCTGTACGGACCGCAGGGTTGTGTGTGTGGTGCCGCGGAGGTTGGCGAGGCATACGTGGTACTCGTCTGCCTATGTTTTCTTAATGTACCACGTGCGGGAACACTCCTTTTTGCGGCCCCAGGGAGGAGCGGTGGATATTTGGGTCTCGGTGCTTGCATCCACTGCCAGCCGGCCCAGCCCTGCATATCCGAACTGGCCCCAGAGATGGAGGGCTCCGGAGGTGGCCGACACTTCAAGAGTTTTGGACTTTGCTGCTTTCCCCTGAGCCTACCCAGACTTCAGTTCACTCCAAGGGGAAGTGTAGGATTTCCACAACAGGAGTTGGCCAGACCTATGTTTCAGCCTGGCTCCGACCTTCCTCCGGCCGAGGCTGAGGAGCTCCTGGCCCAGGTCTGGTGGTGGGACATCTCTGCCTGCTTCCTGGTGGCTGCTTTGGGCAGTGCAATGGAACCCACTGCAGCCTTCTGGCCTGGCCGGAGAGAAGGACAGACCATGGGATGCTCCAGGAGAGGGATAGGAACAACCAAAGGACCTTGCTCAAGGCATTGATCCAGTGCAAAGATGCCTGCAGCTGCCAAAGAGCAGGGAAGCCCTCATCAAGCAATACGGTGCAGCGAAGCTGACACGACGGCAGGTGCTGGTCACTGCTCTGTCCGAGAGGTTAAGGCTGTGAGGGGACTAGCAGGCTGTGGTTCAACACGGTGCTTGGGCACGCGCTGGCGGGCACACAGTGCCTCAATAGCTTGCAGAAGCAGGACTGACATGGCCACCTCCAACGCCACATAGAACAACAGCTGGTAGGAAAATAATGTTGACTTGTGTCCCTGGAAGGATAAAGCTGGGCCTGCGAGGTGCCATCGCTCCTGGGTATTTCTAAGGCATCTATCATGAGAACAGCGAAGCGCAAGGAAGAGGCGACTCTTGCTAGCGGTGCTCAGACCATGGAAAGGTCTCACAAGCTGGTACACACATTGAAAACACTACTTTTCAGAGGGAGGTGCACATGGTTTCTGCTTGGAGAAGAGGGCTGGCTGATAGGAGCGGACACCGGATTAGAGTGTAAAAGGTCCCTTCGCAAAGGCAGTGCCCTGGGCCCCATGCCAGGCAGGCCCCATGTGACACTGCACCTGGACAGCTTGTCCCTGCGCCCAAATCCTGCACGGAGGCTGAATGTCCCTTGGCTTGAACGGGGTGACTGGATCACGGAAGGCTTCTCATCACCCTAGGGAGAGGGTGGAGCGGGAGGGCATCCTCTGCACCCAGGTGGGCTGCAGGACCCTATCCACCCTCACTGCTTCCTGATGCCTTTGCCTTTGGCTTTGCAGGGTCTAAGCCTTGGCTTGTCCAGAGTACTGGAGTGTCCCTAGTTCTCAGCATCGCTTCCACACAGCACAAATCTTGCTTCAGTCACCATTTAGCTGCATCGCATGAGCAGTCTCCGCGTTAGCTGGGCAAGCAGCACAAGGGCACACACACATTGTCCTGCTCTTGCGAAGCCCAGCTGTGGGCCTGGGCAGCCTTGGCCCATGTCTTGCCTTGATCATGTTGGTGTGAATCCAGCAGAAACTGGTGACACTAGGAAGCCATTCTGGATTTACCCCGATGAGCTCTGTGGGAGGAATTCTGCCCTGCAGCCTTCAGGAGCCAGGGAGATGGTGGGTGTCGCTGCCTGCTATGGTGCTTCCTCACACCAGATTATTATTTATTCAAAAACATGTTCCTTCGCAGCAGTATTTTAAGCCTACCCCTAACCAGGTCCATGGTGGGCTCCAGAAGTAGCCCCGCTGCATGCCGGCTGCCCACCCTTTATTCAGAGGCAGATGTGGGATGGGAGCCACGGTTGGAGTCTGCCAGGGAGAGACACAGCGAGCTGATTCTTCCCAGGCACCGATGTCACCATGAAGCTTCTCTGCATCCCGAAGCTCAGCAAGGACATTAGAGCTTTGTGCTGCTGTGACAGGCGTCATCAAGGGCCAACCAATGTCCCAGGTGTCCACCAGCAAAGGTGAACTGCTCGATGCCGATGCTCTGGCTGCTGAGGTGCCATGGGCTGGGCAAACATCATCCCAGCTGCTCAAGGTGGCTTGGGAAATCTTCTCCTCGGCCTGGGGCCGCGGTGTGGGGGTCATTGCTGTGGTGATATGTTCCAAGGCTCAGTGTTGGTTAGGAGGCACACACTAACGTGATCCAGGGCAGCTGATGGGGCATCTATGACCCTGAAGTTGGGTGATCAAGCTGCCACCCAGAACTGGCTTGTTGAATCCCCTAGGCTATCTGCCAACATTTAGCAAAGTGTTGTTACTGGGGCTGATGCTATGGTCATCTCATAGGGAACTTGTGTGCACGCTGAGCTCTGCCAGAGAGAGGGCAGCAGGATGCGGCTGATGGCCAGAAGATTTAGCTATCAAGAACCTCTGTCTCCCAGCAGTCCCTGCCCTATGATCCATCAACTCCATTTGGTCTTCGACTGAATTACAGAATTTCATACAATGGGCAGCATTTCAGGATTTTTCATGCTGCATCCAGCAAGCCATGATCAGAAACAGAGAAAGTTGTATGAAGTACAAAGCTGAACTAGGTGCAGGGAGGGAGGTTTGAGCAGCCTAGTCTTCTACCATTGCCCCAAGGATAGCTCAGCAATGCCAAGACGGGACTGACCTGCACAAACTCACTTTGTTACTGGGTGGGGAGCAGCATCCAGAGGAGCACAGATGCTTCCCCTGAAGAGCTGAAGCCAGGATGACAGCTGAGATGTACCCACCAGAACTAGTGACTTAGGAATACAAGATACTGAAAGATGGAAACAGAGCCCAGCCTCAAAACTGTGGTGCTAGGACAAATGGTGTTGGATGTTTATTGATCATTTACACAAGGTGATTTAAGCCTAGAGAGGGTCACAACCCTCACTATGACTAGAAATGGGCCCAGACTCCAAAGTTCAGATTTGAGATGTTCAGCTGCACTAGGATTTCCATTTTTGATTGAGGTGGTCTAAGAGGAGCAAGACACAGATTATTCTGATTTTTTTAGCTCCAGTTTTTGGGACATTTGAATTCAAGGTGTTGGGTACAGGGACCTCAGAAGCTTGTTTGCAAGGAACACCTTTGTGCTGGAACAGGCTATGGAAATGCTGCATGATGGCGCCAAGATCTCTGGAACCAGCTCTAATCTACTCCTGAGATTCCCTGGAAAGATATTTCACTGCTTGCTTTGAATACCTGCCTATCTATCTATCATTCTACCTAAGATGGTTTTTCTAGGTGGTTGAAAGAAAAAAAATACATGTTCTAAGAAAGTGCCAAATATCTAGCAGTGGCTTCCCAGCAATATAATCATAGGGCAAATATTCCCTGTGGAAAGCACATCTTATCCCCTCGCTAGCTGTTGATGTGACACCTTTCACCTATCATATGCCCTTCCAATTTGGCACATCTCTCTCTTAATTTGCTTTGTTGGTGCTGCCAGACTGCAGGTTTAGTAGACACTAGAGGATCTGCCAGTGAAGCTGAGCCTTGGCCCCCTTGGTAACATTCACGAAAGCAGGATCTGAATGGTGGGCTCCAAACAGACCTCGGGTTTTTGTTCAGGGTAAATAGCAACCTCAGAGTGCAGGACAGGTGACTGGGAGGAGGGAGAGGTGGCCGTGGGCCCTGACACTTTAGGAAAGATGGGATCGAAAAGGGGAGCCAGAGAAGCCTTTCCTCTGCCACCCAAGGGTAGGGTGCGAGGGGCAGCGTGGTGGCCCCATTCCTGTCTCCATTACTCCGGCGAGTAGTCTAACTCATCGTTGGCAATCAGGGCCTCTGAATTCTGTTTGTGTTTGCCTTTGCTTTTTGATTTGCTACTTGTCCGATGGCTTTCCTTTGCTCCCGCCATGTGCTGGTAAGAGAAGCCTTTGTCCTCAGAAGGGCCCCAGTCCTGGTAGTTCTCGCTCTCGTTGGCATAGGAGAAGCCGTCATCCACAGAGAAGGGGTCGACGTCCACGTCGTAGCGCTGGTAGGTGCTCTGATGAAGTGCCTCTTCCCGGGCACTGATCTCCAGGCTGCTGTTCCACATGCCATAGCCGAAGTAAATAAGCAAGCCTGGAGGGGTCGGAAAGAAGGAGAAGATCTGGCCATTAGTTATCTCGGGGAAGAAAGGGGCCGGTGCTGGAAAATAGTGTGCTCCAGCTCCATCGGAAACTCCGCTGGTTTAAGCAAGGGCAGTGGAGATGACCGCAGGGACCTGCCTTCCTCCTGTTGATACTTCTCTTAGCTCTACCCCTTCAGCCTCAGCTAACAATGCACGATGCCTGGATGTGGACACCTGCCCCCAAAGACCAAGGCTTTGGATGAGGTATCAGCCTCCTCTCAGCAAACATGAGGTTGGGTCAAGTAGATGAGTATTAAAAATAAGTAAGTATATCTATATTCTAGAAGTTCTGAGTGTTTCGATTGATACCTAGTCTTTGAACCTTGTGATTGTGTTTTCAAGCTTTTATCTATGACCCAGGAGATAATATTTTAAACATTAGCTGTGATTGCTACTTAACCAGGTGATTCTGCCTTCTTTAGCTGTAGGAAGGAAATCAACTCTCAGCAGACATTTATTTGTATCCTAAATGCTAAAAAGAACCCTGCATTTCCATCCCATTATCCTCCCAGATATCCGTTTCTCTCTGGAGTTTTCTTATGTTCGCAGTCTCTCTCTTGCTGGTATTTTCAGCCAAACACGCCCCAGGGTTATCAGACTAAGTATATTTGGTATTAAAACAACTCTGACATTCTGTCTCTTCCTCTAGGGAATTTTTTTTCAGGTCTGTATTTCTCATTCTCTTTCTCTAGCCCTTCAAGATCTCACCTTCCTATTTACGCACACCAATGCTTTTCCAAGAAACAAATATATCTGGAAATCTGAATTCCTAATTGGCGACAGATCCTGGAATTAACCTGCTGCAGATGTGTCAGTATAGAAATCTGAGCCCATGGACTAGCAGTGGGTAACAATGTTTGGAAGATCAAATTGAGTGTCCGTGCAGAAGGACTGCAAATCTCAGTCAGCAGTACAATTTGACATGAAAACAGAGGGGATTCACCTCCTCCATCAGGCTAGCAGCTCCATCTCTGCTAGGGATGTGGAAAGTGAAGCCCGTTACATAGTAGTGAAATGATTTTATTGACGTTGCCATTTTTGGTAGCCAAAGAGGTACCAGTTGTGTTCCACAGGGGAAGGTATTTAAAGCAGCAGATTAAGCTGATGCTTTGAAGTCACTTTGCTTCAAAGCTACAGGCAGAAGGTCTTTCAATGGATCTGCAACTTCATCTATCTCTTTTTAAGGACTGAGAGGCTTTGAACGTGTAAGCTCAGACCAAAAGATGCATGGGCAGCTACTGCTGACCAACTGCACTTGGGGTTACTGACCTCTCCGAGCTCGTGCTGCTGCTGGGGGACAGAAGAGTCCCAGAGGCAGAAGTGGAGGGAAAAAAGATCTGTTGTCTCCCAGCAACTTCCCCCACCAGAGGGGAGAAACTGAGAGACGCCAAAAGGGAGAGCTGAGGTTTGTTGATGTCACCACCTGGCTCTAAAAACCAAAGTCAACCCCCTGCAAAGAGCACTCAGCTGGGTAGGGTTGTTTGAAATACTCTCTCTAGATCAAATCATTGGGACTACTGTATGCCACTGCAATATATATAGGTAATCCTATTTCTTCAAAAAGAGACCTGGGTCTTTGATACTCTTTTGTTGTTTCTATGCTGTATAGTCCAGCTGCTCTTTTTCTTTATTTTGGGAGGATGTGGATTACAATGTAAATCAGGGTAAACTGTGGGTTTGCCAGGCTCCCATCTACCTGCCAAGAAGCCTAAATTCTGCAAAATAAGCTGCTCAGATCTGAGTTTTCAGGTTTTACAAGAGAGCTTGCAAGACCTGAGAGCCCCCTGCCATGAAACTACAGGTGTAGACAGAGACCGGGAGATAGAGATAGCAGATAAAGCCTCAGTTCTCCCCTTCCCAGGGCTCTTCAGGTTGAGGTAGACAGGGATTTTGGAAATGCAGCACTGAGATTGCAGCGTGGGCTGCTGAAAGAGCTCACTCAAGTGGGTGGAATAGGAGGAGTACGGGGAGACTTCTGTCAAAAACCTGCCTGCCAGGCAATTTCCAAAACCCACCTACTTTGCATCTAAATCTCATCAAAACAGTCACCTTTCCATTAAACACTTTACTTCCATCAAACTGACATTTTCTGGAGGTGTAATTCTCCAGCTGGCTGTAGCTCTGAGTCTTGATTAACTGAGGTTTTTAAGAATTTTGGGATTACCAAGCAAAAATGCAAAGGAGTGGAAAAGCAGCCATGCCAGCCTAAGTGTTCCAATTAGCGAAGTTGCTATTAGGGTTCTTTAAAAGCAGGGTGGATTAATAAATAAATAAATCTAAGACTTACCCACGAAACACCAGACAGCAAATCGGATCCATGTGACTGTGGAAAGCTTCAGCATGAGATAGATGTTCACCAGCATGGCAAACGCCGGGACGAACGGGAGGCAAGGTGCCATATACGGCAGCTTTTTGGGGTTTTCTGGCTGCTGTAAGATCACAAACACCAGTACAGCAATGAGCAGGATCATCAGCACCACCAGGAGGACTGCCCACCAGCTCTGCTCGTAGATGTAGTCAGCACCAAAAATGATGAAAGAGCAGAAGATGAACATCAGGACAAAGAGCAAGAGCACACACGTGGTGACCGTGTGGCCAGTGGCTACAGTTGGGCGGTCCATTTTCCCCGGCAGACCAAGGTGGATCCGCATTGTGTAGTAGCGTGGACCGATTAACTTCTTTAGCTTGATGAGGTAGATGTTCTCAGACTCATCTGCCTCTATGCCTGAGGTCATGTCGACCGTGCCATAATTCGGGTGATTGACGCTGTAGGCGGATTTATCGGATTTCCCTATTAGCATCTCGTTGTCCCCCAGGGACGGCAGATTTTTTGCCCCACAGGTGTTGGTCGGTTGGCCCGTAAACTCTTCTCCTTCGCTCCCTGGAGAACAAACTTCCTTCTCACAGTCAGCGAGGATGCCCTCCTTCTTCTTGGTGTGCTCCTCAGAGAGGAATTTAACAAAGCCGTCAATGTCGCTCTCCGGCTGGTAGCGGAGGAGCAGGACGCAGACAGAGACCAGCGTGTAGGCAAGGAGCGTGCCGATGGACATCATTTCTATGAGGTCCCGCAGGCTGACCAGCAAGGAGAGCAGTGCTGCCAGAAATCCTGAGACAATACAAGCCACTACTGGAGTTTCCGTGTAAGAACTGACGTGGGACAAAAATCTGGAGTGTGAAACAGTCACAGAAAGTTAAAATTGCAGATCACAGAGGTTCCTGTCATAATAGCACCCAGCCAGGTGCAAAGGCACAGAGCCGGCTCACATCTATGATCATTTCAGCTCTCATTGCTTTTTGGAGCTTGAACTCTGCGCAGCCACAGACTGGAAATAGTTCTGAGGCTGAATCTGAAGTTAGATCTAGCTCTAACCAACTCTGTGCAATCTGAAATATTTCCCTGGCTACTTGCAAGTGCAAAAGAGTAGAATGATCTCCTGCACAGAGCCTGTACACCTTCACAAATAACTCTTGAACTGAATATTCATCCTTGGATGAATTACATCTTGAGACAGCAACACCAAACACGAGACTGAAGGGAGGCTGGATAGACTGCAGAGACACCAGGGCAGGGCGGCCTCTTCCCCTCGTGATAAGTACGGAGGGGTATAACCTGCACTTCTGTTAGCTCCTTGCGCTGCAGGTAACTCTTGGCCTGTCTGTGAAGACAGCAGCGGTGCAGGTCTGTGGGGCAGGATCACGATGGGAACACTCCGGGACACGCTCTCACAGGACATAGCAGTGCTGCTTTAGGTTGTCTGGGGCCCATCTGATCCTGCCTGCGCTTTGCATGCATGCATGAGAAGCTTGCCACTAGCTACTGCATCTGTAGAGCTCTCCTGGCTTTCCTGGGGATTTGCTTTGGTCCATGTGCTCCTCTGCAATCACTGAGTTGTCCATGACTTTGTGTTTCCCATGCTGAGGGTGCCTGGTTGTCAGGACCAGGGAAAGCCCTGTCCCCAACACACCTCCTGTCCTTCCCATGAACTTCTCCAGGGCTCTGCTAGCTAGCATCTGCCTGTGCTGCTCTGAGCCCTTTCAGGCATTCCCTCTCCATCTGCAGACTTTGTGCAGTTTGATTGCGCTAAGCATTAACAGGGAAGCACAGGCACAGAACTGACAGGTTTCCGTTGGAAAGAGAGAATAACTCACATAAGATTTCGCCTCAATCACTTATAACCTGATCTCATGCTAGAAAGAATCTGGAGAGCAAAAATAAATGACAGCAGAGGCAAGACTGACCTGAAGAGCAGCCCGTCGCCGGCCATGGCGTAAATGACTCTCGGCATGGGGAAGAGGGAGCCCAGCAGGCTCACGGTCAGTCCTGCCACGGACCCGATGGCAACGATGAACTTTGCAGCGTAGAATCCACGGGCCACAAACATTTCCATCAGAGGGGACTCGGTGTCAATGGCATCGTATGGCACCATCAGAGTGAGGATAACGCTCACCTATGGAAGATAAAAGAGCGGCAGGGCAGTGCAGGTGTCAGCGCTGAGCAGCAGCCTCGCGACATGCTGAGGACTCTCGGGGCACCAAAGCTGCTTCTTGAGGGTGAAAAGCCAAAAAAAGGTTTCAGGTCTAGCAGGGCTCTGTGGGGTAAATAACACTGAATTCAGCTGTGTTCCCATGCACCAGCACCATGGTACCAGCTGCTGATTCTCCCTGGGGTGGAAGCAAAACCCAAGGCAGAGTCTCTTGGGGAAATATCCTGATCTCGTTTCTGGCACAGAGAAGCTGGTTTTGAGGAAAGCCATCATTCCGCGGGAGAGGGCAGCTGGAGAGCTTTCTGTAAAATTACCACAATGATATTTTTCCCCTCTCCGACTAAGTTTTGCTGTCTTACAGTGAAAGACCCCAAATACAGATAGCATTTATAAGCATGTGGAGAGGCTGGACGCTGCTGCTAACACTTCTCCCACCTGGCTGCCCATGCTCGTTACAGCATGGCCAGTGCACTGTGCTACCTGGGACCCTGTCCCACCTCTCCAGCAGTGGCTTTGGTAAAAGTGCTTCTTTTACCAAAAATGCAGCCCAGAGGATGGCTGCTGCAACCCTGCTGCTCTTCTCCTTCGCTTTTGGGCTGGTGCTCTCCTGAGTTGGGGATAGAGGAGACCAGCAAAAGAAGGATGGAGGTGACCAGGCTGCTGCCACTCTTGAAACTGGCACAGGGATCTCGGCAGAATGAAAGTGGCTGAGTCCTCCGCTCACAGAAATAGCCACAGCAGGGGCCAAAGAGACATCTGACTCCATCGGGCACTGATGTAGTCACACAAATGCAGCTGATTCCTCAGTCTCCATCAAAGAAAGAGCTGTTGTTCCAGGGTCCGACTGGCACAGAGAGGGAGCAGCAGCACACATACCCCAGCAGGGACAGACACTCCTATATACATCTATGTATAGATGCATGGGTATCTAGTACTTACGGACACATATGCGGTCAAGCATGTGACGAGCGAGGCCGTGATGGCGTAGGGGATGGAGGTGTTGGGGCTCTTGGCTTCCTCTCCCGTGGTAGCGATGATGTCGAAGCCGATGAAGGCGTAGAAACATGTTGCTGCCCCTTTGAGCACCTGTGCAGAGAACCGAGGGGGTCAGAGCCAGGAGGCAGCCGGGGGAGCAGGTGACACCTTGTGTGTCCCAGATCAGAAACCCATGCTGCCCGGCCCTGATCCTGGAAGGAATTTGCATTCGGTTTAGTCCATCTTCTTAAAGCAGGTGCTCAAGTTAAGGAGGCTGGTTCTGGCTCCTCTGGGCTGGACGAGGAGTGGAAGTGGAGCAGAGTGTGTCTATGCACCCCTGCGCATTCCCATCCGCGGTGTGGTGCTGGCAGCAACCATCACCCCATGCTTTGAGCTACAGAGAGTATTTCAGTTGCAGCTTGAGCCCCTCGAGGCATCTGCAACTCCCTAATGGCAAACTACAAACCTGTGGCTCTGCCCCAGTCTGCTAGGAAATCCTGGCAGAGACAGATAAGACAATTAACCAATTTTAGGCATTCGTTTGTTTTCACAACATCTCATCCCAGATCTGATTAAGTTAATATGGACTTGTCACATGTTTACACATTCCCTCTTAGCAACATTCCTAATGTGGCAGCAAAATCTGCTAATAGAGGAACCCAAATAGAGCACAGACAGTGAGACGCCTGTTGCTTTCCAAATCTCTTCAGTTGGGTTTGGAAGGTGCAGATAGGTTAGGAGCACATGCTTGGTACGCTTGGATGATGAATTATTTTTACTGTTTAGATATTTCATTATGTTTTGCTTAAATGCACAAGATTAGCAAGGATATTTATGGGAAACAAGCACTGAACCAGACTGAAGACTATATAGCTGTAAGAAGTGAGTTAATTTGCAGTTGCCACACCTTAGCACACATGTCTAGCTAGCATGACACGTGTCCGCCTCATCTCTATCTCATCTGTTTAGGACTGGAGCATACAGTAAAATTCACCTCTTTCAGAGGGCTATCTGTAGTTAAGTTTCAAGGTCTCTCTGTACTGCTTGGGGATCTCATGCCTGTGCTATGCCCACAGGTGATTTACACACTAGAAGCAGATTCGGATTTACTTTTTGCTCAATTTTGGAAGAAAATAACCAGCTGAAAATGCTGGGAAGGCTCTAGATGTGTTTTGGATATGTATCTTAAAAAAATATATATAGTTTTTTGCTGGAGTTATTTAGTAGGTTCAATCTGGACAAAACAGCTCTCTTCTGTTTTCTCTTTTTCATCCCAGTTATTTGGTATAAAAGGCCAGGCAGAATCCAAAAGTAAATACAACCTCCACTCTTAGATGGGCCTCAGTGCATTTGCAGTAACTGCTTTTTTTTTTCTGGCAAGGAGGTATTGATTTATTGAAGAGAAATGAAGAGAAGGTATAACAGCTTGGGACCCTCTCGGTAATCAAGATTCTTGGTTTACGTTATTTTATTGCTTATTTTTCTGCACAAGACCCTGATGGAGTTGAGCAATGTAAATCTGAGAAATTATCTTGGGTTTAGGCCAGCTGAGATATTTTCAGTCTCTGTTCATCCTTGGATAAAAACCAGTCCAAGCAAGCTAAAAAAGCCAAATATGTCCAAATTCTCAGTAAGCTTTGAGGGAACATCCATAAAATAAGCATTGGCAGGTGGCGTTATGAAGTGCTCAAAACAAATGCTTGAGAATATTGTTATTGAAAACCAGCCAATATAAGTATCTCCCCTTTTTTGCAGAGCCTGAGCTAGCTCTTCCTGAGCTTCCTTTCTTGAGGGGCTTAAGCATCTTCCTATGTTAAGCCAGCCTATTAATGGCCTTCCCTGGTGTCTGTATGTTTTTTATGGGCACTTTGGCTCTCCAGGAGGGCATTCTGGAAGAAAGCTGAGCTCTGGCAGGAGATGAAGGCAGAGCATTGCTGAGTCCTCTGGGCTTTGCAGAGCTAGGAGGGAGCAGGTCTGAACCTGTAGTGCTGGAGGTCTCTGACCAAAGACAGGTGAGTTTAGCAGGGCTGAGAGGTGGGGAATGAAGTGGAAGTCGTGCCCACACATCATTAGCAAAATGCTGTGGTCCTGGGGCCTCAGATGGTTCAAGGGCACAGTGGGGAGCACTGGGGCAGAGCATTGGGGTCCTGGGGCATGGACCAAAGCATGTGCCAGGAGCAATGGCTCAGGGAAGGCACAATACTCACCCCTGGCCATCCAAATGGCAGGAATTGCCCTTCAGACCAGTAGTCACCCTTGACAAAGAAGAGCCCGGCAATCATGATGAAGATCCAGACTGCCAGGTTAATGACATTGAGCACGTTGTTGAGTCCCACCGAGTTCTTCACACCCATGGCCACAATGATGGTGACAATGACAGCAATAACTAGAGCAAGAAGATCAGGATATGATTCTTCTCCTTTTCCTGCAGGAAATAAAAAAAGTGTGTAAATCTTCATCCACAGAGAGGTAAAACATCTCCAGAATCTCTGTAGGTTTTTCTATATGCTTTTCAGCTTCTGAAGCAATATGTGCTTCAGAACTTGCTCTTATTGCAAAGAACCTGTGGTGGGCCTGGTGCGTCTCTTCCTCTGCTTGCTAAAGATGTTTTCTGGAGATGATAAATCATGCTGCCTGAGACAGCGTGAGACAACTTTAGGAACTTTAGGAAGGCAGCGAACAATCAGGTTTCAGCTTGCAATAATATGTATCTGCCAACTTCTAATGAAAAAATCAAGCATATATTAAAGTGGCATGAAAATGTTATGGGACAGTGATCTATTGTTATTTACTGGTAGGAAGCATGGAGCATTGCTGAGTCCCAGGCTGTGGAGGAGCATCAAAGCTTTACATGCCAATCAACAATCAGAGTTTACATGCCAGTACTGCAGGCACTGCCTCGTACTCTCTGAAAAGGGTCTGAAAGGGAATATTGCTTCAGGGTTTGGGGTTATTCCTGTCTGCAAAAGCCAGGATTTCACTGCTCTGGCATCATCCTTATCAGTGTCCTTGTTCACAGAGCAGCTCTACGCTCAGGACACTTTGAGAGATGGTGCAATTAGACAGAACTGTGCATATAATGCGGGTTTGCCTTTCCGCTGCTACTGTTCAGTGCTCAGAGATGTTATTTTCCTGTTTTCCTGACATTACAGATGGAGTCCGTATGATTCCTCAGTAACTGAGGTCTGGAGGAGCAGATTGGATTGCCAGGCTGCTCCCGCGGTCCCTCTGCATGCAGGCTCCGAGCCGGGGTGGGACAGGGTCACACGGGACCTCGTGTCCATGGAACCAAGGCGTGTGTGTGTGTGAGCCCCTGGTGCAGCTGTGGGAGGGAGATGCCTGCAGATGGGCTGGTAGGGTGCCTTGCACTGCCCTGATGAGAAACAGCGCGAGGAAACACGGCACATCAACAGACTGCAGGAAGATCTTCCTTTTCCAGGCAGAGCATAAACCAGAGAGGGACTCAGGCTGAAGGACTAGATCAAACCCTAACCAAGCGGCCAGCAGCTGTGGTTCCAGGGGCATGCCCTAACCTCATGGTCCAAGCCTGTCTCAAGCTTCATTCTGGCTGGATGTTTGAACTTGCAGGTTCAAACCCCTTCCTGGTAAAAACAAATCTGTCTATCCCCATACCTCCAATCCAATGAAAAGACCAAAGCAATGGTCCTCTGCTACTGAGATGGGACTAATTTTCCAGGGGAGTTTATTCTGCTCAACTGCAGCTCGCTCCAAAGTGAGCTCAAGCTATCAGGATCACATATCCCAGCCCCTCTGAACTGAGTCCCCGAAACAGACTGCAAAAGGCAGATGGATGATAAATAATGAATGAAGCATAATATCCATGTCTCACTTCTGATGAGCTCCCAATTGCTTTTCAGGCCCTAATTAATGTAGGTAACTGTGCACAGCAAGACGCAAGTATTTCTAGACCAGCTCTCACCAAGGCCATTCAAGGTGCCAACGCTGCTGATCATCCAGCGGCTGATGGTGTGGTTGGCCAGCGAGTCGAACATGCTGCTCAGCGCGCTGGCCCCAGCAGCCGTGCCGATCAGGTACTCGAGGATGAGGTTCCAGCCGATGAAGAAGGCCACGAACTCCCCCACCGTCACGTAGCTGTAAGTGTAGGCAGAGCCCGTGGTTTTGGGCACCCGCACGCCAAACTCAGCATAGCAAACACCTGTGTAGAAAAATACAAAGCACTGTAAGATAGCTGTGGAAAGCAAGGGGTAAACATGCCTCCTAACCCTTTGCAAAGCAGTTTGATCTATTTTGGGGATTTCTTTTTTAAAGGTGTAACCAGGTGCATTTGCTGCATGAATCTGTAACTCTGCCCATTCCCACCACAAATGAGATTATATGAGATACAGGGCTGACAAACAGTCTACCCCCAGGGCCAGTGAGGAGCTCAGAGAGGTGATATGAAATCTGTCCCTTTCCAGGGCCACGTTGAATAGCAGCAGCTACAGGTTTTTTCTCATGAGATGGCTGCCTCGGGTGCACCACGGATCACTTAGACGTTATTCACTGCACACCAAGAGGCCCAGCTCGCTGCAGAGAGCCGAAGACAGAGATGGGGTGCAAAAGGGAAGAGAGCCCGAGTCAGGCAGGGTCATAGCTCTCTCCTAGCTCTTCCCTCGGAGATGTCTGTGGATCAGTGACAGCTGCTGGCCGAGTGATGTCTGTGTCCAAGAGTGGAGATGGAGAAGGTCTTTGGCTGGGGAATTCCTGCCGATGGCACAGGAAGGAGTGGCTGTGGTGGGCACGCTGACTGCTCCTGTCCATTTGGGGCTTGCTCCTTGTCGGTCAGCTCTTTGTGGGGACTGAACATCTGAGAAGGGGCAGAGGTGCCAGCCTGATCCCAGGATGAGCTGCCGCAGAGGGATGCAGACAAGGCTCATCCTGACTGTACGCCGTGCTGCTCTCCAGTGACTCCAGCCTTTGCTCTCGGGTGATAGCTGAGCAATATTTTGTTGTCCTCAGCAATCTGCAGATCTGATCTCTGCACTGACACGTGGCAGCCCCTGATGTAGCTTGATCTTCAGTGGCAGAAATGGCACTTATTTCTTCTCAGTTATTCCTCTGCAGGATGGTGCCTGGCAGCCCTTTGCACTCCAGACTCTCCTCCCCAGAAAAGGATGTAATTTTATATCATCTAGAGCCAGCACATCCTTGCTTATTCCTGTGCAGAACCAGGCAACGGCACTGTCTGCATCGCCCCTGCTCGCCTTTGTGCCTGTGCAGGGTGAGACTGAAGGTATCTTGCATAGGGAACACAAGCTATTTGAGCAGTTAAATGCTATACGTAAATCTCAGTCTGAAGAATAATTGTAAAATGGAGTCAAAAGAAAAAAAGAAAAACGAAATATTTAACTGGAGCTGTTGAGGAAATTTCAGGAATCTCAATACTTTCCAAACTTCTTGTGAAATTACTATGTTAGGATACTTTGTAATAAAAGCCATGACCTCAGTGCACTGCTGTCTTAAAACAACCCTTAACTTTTGATTAAACTTAATGGACAGATTTAGTCATAAATTCTCAGAATATTAGTCAGAACAAGTGTTTGCAGGCTACACTGCATCCTGCATTTTTAACACCAGTTAAGACCTTCCTCCTTCACCCCAGTTCAGCTAAGCTGTGAGTTCTGCATCTCAGCAACCCCTGCCTCCCTAGTCAACATGATGTCACAGGGCTTAAGGGTTTAGGGCCTTTATTATTGCTGTGCAAATATGTGATATTTATTGAATTTTTCAACAATTACCATTTTCTATTTCAAAAGTAATATTTGCTTCAAATTTACAATCAGTTCAATATATAAAGGAGAATGAATAATGTATAGTAGTTTTATGAGGTGGCTGCTCTTATTAGAGGTACAATTTTTACACAATACAAACAGAAATTATTGGATCCATAAGCTGAATTCAGTGGTGTTTCTTTTCTTGTTACTTTTGTTTGTTTGTTTGTTTGTTTGTTTTTTTAATGCTATTCACTGTTTAGCTTGCAAGCACGATGCTGGAGGTGCTTTTCAATGGGATACTTGAAAACTTTGTTTCTGTAAAGCAGCCTCAAGTGCAGGAAGAAGAGGACAGCAAGCAGCCATCTCCACACCCAGTCATTATTCAAAGCTGATTAAAAATGCATGCAATCTGCAGACGTAAGATATTCACAGATAACTACATGCCTGAATGATTTATGAAACAGATGCTGTGATGGGGACAAGTATCTAGTTTCTCTCTTTGATGGCCTTAAAAATCATATAATCTTTCTTGGAGGCAGCTCTACTTAGGGCCAACAACATGATAAGGTTAAAGAGGATGTTATTGATACAGGAAGATAATGGCAAAGCAAAGATGTTAATATATCTAAAATGTCTGAGTTTTCAGTCACTCTACTAGGGGCATGAAATAGAAGAGTGATCTTTCTGTGTGTACTGAGCACAATATGCTGCGTGTGTGAGCGTTAGATAGAAGGAAACATGTAGGAAAATAAACTATTTTTGTTTGATCATGCTGTATTCAGTGCTGGGCACAGGGAGGTATGAGATGAAAGGTCTGACAGATCTAATCTGACCGCATCAGGGGACATCAGTGAGATCCCTCTGCCTTTCTGGGCCACAGCTTCTCCATCGGAAAGGGGCTAACAACGCTTCCCCCGCCATGAACGGCTTACAAAAAGGAAGATAATATTAATAACCTCGTAGGGGGCAGATTTGATCTCACTGAACGCTACTGCATCGGACCGCTTGTGAGAAAGCAACTGCATTACTGATATTCAATTAACCTGCCATAGGAAGAACATATGGCACCAAGCTAATGGTTTCCCAACCCCCTTTTTACTTGACTTGATATATAGTTTTTTTTCCCCAGTTTATATATATATATATATTTTTTTTTCCCTTTTCCCTCCCCATTGAGAGTGATTGCAGGTTTCTGCAGAAAACAAACCAACACAGCAGTTGTTTGGAAGAGCTGTTTTTTCACGGAAGACCATTTCTTTTGCTTGAATATCAGCTCCATCGGGTAACTGGTATAGCAATCATTACGTTGGCATAATTCCATAGTGGCTGGTATTATTCAGAGGAACATAAACACAGCTGAGTGGTTTTGTTCATGACATTGTCCCTTCTGAGATCCCATCTATAACCCCTCCCTTTTAAAGACTTGATTTATATCCCCATTCCCTGGTTCATCTTGCTTGGGTTAGACTGGAGGTAAGGCAGCCCAGGCCTTGTGAGGCACAAGTGGCCTGAGCTAGATATGTTTTCTCCTCTTCTCGCCTCTCTGGCTTTCTGGCTATTCCTTGAACATCCAAACCCCCAAGCCCAGCATTGCTCCATGAGCATTCCTGCGGGTGCTGTGCCGCTACCGTTGCAGGCTGAGCAGGTTGTGGAAAAGCTTTTAGGCTTTCCGCTGGCTGCATGCTCACTGATGCTGACAGACACGCTTCTGGGGGGGCTTGCAGCAGCGCTGCAGGTAACACTAATAAATTCATGCTTCTGAACAAGTGATCTACAGGGACCATCCTTCAGCAGCCCAGCACAGCCATTTTATTGAGGTTGGCAGGCAGCAAAATCTTCTTTTCAACAAGGCACTGAGCCACCCTCATTTGTCTGTTGTGCTTCATGGCCGCTATCTGCAAACGTATAAAAGAGAGCTCCTGGGCTAAAGCTTCCTTAGGAAAGGGTTTCCTAGTCTGCAAGGACAGGTGGATGTCGCTTGGCTGGTTCACCTCAGCAGAAGCCAGTGGGCTCTTAATTATCTGTATTAGTGCCCCAGCTCCAGCCTCCTCCCCACGCAGCCCTCAGGAGGGTGCTGAGCTCTGCCCTGCACTGGGAAGGCAAATGCACAGCAGGTCTGTGTGGTGATGCTCTGGGGACCGTCCCCACCAAGTCTGCTTTTGTGAGGGTCCCAGGTAAGGACACGCTGCGGCAGCACAGCTCGGGGCTCGCAAACTCCCGCTGCTGGGGTGGCAGAGACGCTCCCGAGGGAGATAGTCCCTCTCCTCTTGGAGGAGCCTGACACTAAAGCCTGTGGGATTGCATGACGGGCAAGATTATCCTGTGCTCTCACGTTAGCTGTAACCATTAGAAGGGAAGACCTGAATCTTTTCTGAGCAATGAGGTTTGCAAAATATAGTCTGCAAGATTTTATTTCTTTAAGGAAAGAGAATATTGAAGGTACAAGGAGCAGCTGGTGGAAAATGCTGCAAAGAAAATAATGGGGCTGAGTAAGATGAAAATTGCTGATTTTTCAAAGAGAAAGTTTTGGTTAGATGCTGAGGTCAGGGTAATGAAGCCTCACTGCAGCACCAGACTGAGGGTGTCTGCGGCATCTCTTGCACAGAAGGCTTTTTGAGGAAGAAATTAGACGAGCATTTTTTGTTTGAGAGCTGAATAAAAGCCTTCCAGAGAGAGAATAAAGGAGACAGATTTGATTTAATCTTTTGGAAGAACAGAGAGGTGAATCAATTACAGTGTGTCTGTAAGTACCTTAACAGGGAGCAGGACTCTCTCATATTTGGGGGAAATTATAGGTGGAATTTGCCTGAAAGAGAAAATCAGACAAATCCACATGTGAAACTGGGAAAAAAACTTGAGCAGTGTGGAGGGATTTACCCCTGGAACAACCTGCCCAGAGGCAGTTCTTCGTGGATGCCTCCAAAGCAAGTTGAATGGCTTTCTGAGAGGAGCAACATGGCCAAATCCCCTTGAGCTCAGTTTGCAAGTAGGTAGTGGGATCGTAGTGATTTGTGATATGCAGAAGAAAAGCAGGGGATCAAATTGTCTTCTTTGGCCTTAAAGATGTGAGTTGAAGTAGCTCCTTCAAATCTGTCTGCCACACTTGCTTGAGCTCAGCACCCTCTGTGCCTGGAATGACTGCTGAACACGAAAGGAAAGCTGAGCTGGTCCCCCAGTTAGCTGGATGTCCCTTCTGGCTCCTGAACCCTTGCTCGGTTTTACTTGCCAAAAATGTGTTGCTGTTACAAACAACAGAAGTGTAAATGATGGAGTGAGGAAGCAGCCAAGGAGACTATGAAAACACTGCATCCTTAGGAAAACACTTTCCCAGGGCTACAAAAGCAACTTGAGATGGAGGGAGAACAGTAAACAGAGTGGACCACATAAGGCTCCCACGCAGGCAAAGGCAAAGGACCCTCCGAGCTTTCATCTAAGGTGAAAAAGCACCTTTTGGAGCATAGTGTGTTTTCAGACGAGGCCCACCCAGGCTCTCCAGGTTTCTCAATCTGCTCTTGGTGTGTATCATGACCACTGAAGTGCTTAGAAACAGCAGGCAGCAGGGAATAACGAAGATACTGATGCTATTTATTGGCTTGGTTGCCTTTTTTTTTTTTTTCCCCTCCTGTTAAGTTTATGTGTTGTTTGGGGATATCAGATAGGCATCAGATCTTCTGGGCAAAATGCCTAAATTTAATCGTGCCATTATATCTTTCTTCTGGGAGCCCGTTGCTTGTTTGGCTTTATCTTTCTGGAATTGAAATGAGAAGGAAAAATCCCATCATCTCCCAGAGATGCTGCTGTGAAGTGTGAAGGTTTCCCATGTACATCCACGTCCTGGGCTTTAGCCTGATGATATGACTGAGTCCTGGCATGCAAAGGGTTGGTGGCACGAGCTTTGGACCTCACGATGGCTCATAGGCAATTGGATCTAGCAGCATCCTAGTGTCTTGTGTTGCTCATGTGAGACTCTTCCCTGTGGTGCTTGCCTTTCCCTAGGAAAATCCTGTATCTTTAAAAGCTGGGCTGGGTCCCTTTGTGGCTGTCCCTGTCTCGCCTTTGCCTCTTGCTCGAGTTTCCCTGCCCGGCTCGTGCAGGGAAGCTCAGCTGGGCTGACACAGGGCCACGGCGCCCGGAGCGGGGGGAGCTGGAGCGCCGCCCGCCCGTGTTAGCGCCGAGCTGGAAAGGGCGGACTCGGGAACGCTGCTGTCCCGGGCAAAGCGCGGACGGAGCCGTGCGCCCCGCTGGGGGAGCTGTCGCCATCCTGGCCCACCTGCTCTACGTGACCTTGAGAGGGCAGGGCAGCCAAACTAGGCGATCTCCAGAGCTCCTGCCAGCCCCGACTGCTCTGTGGATTTGCTGACTTTTCATTAAAACACTTTTTTTTTTCCTTCCCCGCCTCGATCAACTGTAAGAAACATTTTAGGAACGATCAAACTGCTAACGTCCCCACCAAGAGACGGTGCCTTGGCTGCCACCCAACGCTAGCTGGGGTTTCGAGGGGCGCTAACCCCACGCTCTGCTTGGACAGCCACCAGCTGGCTGACCCAAGGTGACCACGCTGGGGCTGCCGGCCCGTCCGTGGGGTCCGCTCCGGTGCCGGAGCAGGGGCAGAGCCGGACGAAAGAAGCGTTTTGGGCACCGGCGCGTCTCACCTGACAGGATGGAAGCCACAGCAGCGATGATGAAGGAGACGATGACTCCAGGGCCCGCCATCTCCTTGGCCACCAGGCCGGACACCACGTACATGCCGGTGCCCACGCAGCTGCCGACGCCGAGGGAGATGAGGTCGAGGGTGGTGAGCACCCGGGCGAGCTTGGCGCCGTCGCCGGCGCCCTCCAGCATGGACTCCACGGGCTTGGTGCGCAGCACGCGGCCCCGGGTGGCCCGCCAGCCTGCGCCCCACGGCACCCGCCGCGGGTCCAGGCGCCAGAGCAGCCCGTTCATGGTCGGCGGCGCTGGCGGAGGTACCTCAGAGGCGGCGGTGCGGCCGCATGGCCCGCGGGGCCCCTCCGCCGGGCCCGCTCCAGCGGGATCTGCCAGAGAGAAAGCTCATGAAACAGCCACTCCGCACTCCGCAGAGCAGCCTCTGCCGGCTACCGCACACTTCCTTGCAGAGCCTCCGCAATGGGCCCGCAGTGTCCCGGGACTGCCGTAAGAATCACGGAATTACTTCGTTTTGCTCTTTTCTTTTTTTGCTTTTTCATTTTAAGGCAATATTTTTCCACTTTATTCAGCCTCTCTCTTCCCCCCCCCCTTTTATTTTATTTATTTATTAAGAAAATTTGCTTCTCAGGCAATCTCTTAAGACCTGCAGAAATGTTTTCCTAGTGACAGGTGGTTTCTTGGCTTTGAGCAAAATAATGAGAATTGTCAATCTCTGCCTAGTAATATAAGAGGGGGCAGAAAAAATCTTTTATTCAATATGAATTTTAGCCTGTTTTCCCTACCTGTGAATACGAATTTCCTTCTTTTTTCTTTTGACTTGAAGACAAAATTATTTTTTCCATCCTTACACTCCCAAACAAATTACGCTGTGTCAACCCAGGCAGCCTTGTGCTGCTGTGGTCTATTAAATAAAACAACACATTAGCTTTGCGTTCTGGTTCATCTCAGTTCAAACTGCACTGATTTTTTTTATTTATTCCTTCCCCTACCTCAAGCCACCACAAACTGCAAAGACTGCAGCTTAATTAAATATTGAGATTAATAGTAATTAAAAATTATTGCCACTCTCGAGCAAAGATCCATTTTTAGAACTGGAATCAAATCTGCCTTTCTGGCTGTTTTGGACAACTCGAGGAACTTTCTGGTTTGTGGGATGGGCCAGACACCTTGTTAGATGTTACTTTTTTTTCTTAAATGTAGTTTCCCATAGGGAAGAGGTGGATTTTTGAGCACAGGAGATTGACACAACCTACGTGGGCTTGCTGGAGCTCTGTTGATGTGCCCCAGCTTAAGGGATTGGCTAGTATAGCTGTGGTGTATCCGTATGTTTCCTGGCCTGCCAAACTAGGTGACGTGTATCATGGTGTGTGTGTGCGTGCCAGAGTGCTCCTAGCTAAGGACAGGCCACTGGGCACCAATGGAGTCCTGGAATTAATACAGCCCTTTCTAAGCTTCCCTGAAGCTAACGGCTTCAGAAACTTCTGAAATGAAACAATTCCATAGTCGCAGTTGTGATTTCGAGCTGAAGCAACCACTTGAAACAATTCCAGATGTTTAAGTGAGATTGGCATATTGTTTCTTTGCAGCTTGAAAACTCTTGTTGCTCCACTCACATCCATTTAAAAAATAAAAAAATAAAAATAAAAAAAGGCCAGGAAACACTTAGAGGAGACAGAGACAGCTCATTTCTGCTCTGCTCCACTAATCTGGGTATCTAGAGATACATAGCTAAGGCTTCAGACAACCTGTTTTTATCCTGAGAGAGAGCATCAGGCATAACTCAGTGCTGTGCATTAGTTCATTTACGGGAGGCCTTTGAATGAGATGGATCCGCATGCCGTATGCGGCTATATAAATTGCTGGGCCTTAAGAGACTTCTTTTCCGTCCATAGCCAGAAGGAAAGAAATTCTTTATTTCTGGCTGTAGCTCCCCTTTTCATCTTAAACCCCAGCACTCAAGGGACTCTGCTGCAGTGTCAACACGGCCACCTCGGGGGAGGCGAACCTCAGTTCGGGGAGCAGTAGCTGGGTTTTTGAGCGAGGGGGAGGTCTCTGTTTGCAGACAGCCTGGTGATTTTGCAGGCTGCCTTGTCGTCGGCTAGCTGGCGTTCGCTGCCTCTGTGCGCTTATCAGCCGGCGCTGTTTGTACCGAAACACTCTTCTTCATTAGGCTAAATTGACAAAAACAGCAATCAAGCCACAACTTGAAGCTTAGGTATTTGCAGATGTGGATCTCCCTTCACCTCTGCTGGCTCACTGGGTTATCCCTGTTGGGCTCGGAGGGCAGGGCAGCCTTGGGGGAATTGGGTTTGGAGCGATCCCTGGGACGCCCATCCCTCCTTCCACCCAGTGCCTTCTCCGTGTGGCTCAATGCATATGTTATACATAAATATATATATATATATATGAAGTGGAGTTTGTGCACAGCAGCAGGTTATGCAGGAATCGCTGTGTGTAATGCTGCAGCAGTGTTTGTTGCACTGACTCCCTGGTGCCTTGGGAGCAAGGAGGAGATCATCCGAGCGGGAGCAGGGAGAGGCATTCCTGCAAGCAGGATGGCACAGAGCCAGGCCACTGCTCACAGCGCCCTGCAGCCGCCGCTGGCTCTTGGCTGCAGAAGATACTGGTCACATATCTGGGGCTTACACTCTTTTTCACTCTTTTTTTTTTTTTTTTTTTTT
>VZSV01000051.1:4781940-4814866 GCA_013398735.1 Nothocercus julius
AGAGAGGGAGGAGAGAGGGGTGGAGGGATGGGAGGAGGGAGTTAGGGAGGGAGGATGGAGGAGAGAGCGGCGGGGGGAGGATGATGGAGCCTGGAGGGATGCAGGGACGGAGAGAGGGAGGAGGGATGAAGAAGGGGATAGATAAGGGAGGGAGGCAGGGAGGAGGGCGCTGCAGCTCCTCGCTCTCCCTTCACCTCCTACATGGCACCCGCTGGCCGCACTGGGCCTGGAGATGCCCTGGAAGTGCCATCAGCCAAGTCCCCAGGAGCTGCCCAGGTGCCTGGATGCAGGAGCAAGGAGCCCTCTGCACACTGCACAGCTCTCCGGGAGCACCTCTTCCCCTGCATCCCAGGGATCAAGGGGCAAAGGCTGGGAAAATTCCCCCTTTGTTTTCTCTTTGAACCACTTAGTGAGATTTGGGTGCTAATGCTGTAATCCTGGAACAGGCAGAAATAGGGCTAAAGCAACGTTGTGTAGCCACGCTGCCTGGCCGCCCTGCACAGTGGCTGGGAGGGAAGGGCAGACGGGCTGTGGTCACCATGTGATCCCTGTCTGTGTCTTTGCCTGCTGTGAGGAGCCAAGCGATTCATGCTCAAGTTATTTTTTTTTTCTTTTGCACTTTTTTTTTTTTTTTAATAATTCTTCCCATTTGCTTCCAGAAATGTTCCCTCTGTTTCTGTATCGTATCAATTTTCACATAAAATCCCAAATGGTCTGATCTCCAGTGACGTTTGGAGAGGAACGGACTTCAGCCTCCATAAAAGCTGCATGACGGAAATTATATCATCCTCCTGGAAGCGGTAGGAGGGTGGGAAGAAGCTCTCTGTCCTCTAAGCATCGGAGTCAGTAGTTGCTGGTAGATCTGAGCCGTGTGGCCCTTGGCTTTCGCTCCGCTCAGGAAGCCGGCAGGAATCGCGTCGCTGGCAGTGACCTTCTGGGATGCTGCGCAGACAAACCTGCCCGGGATGTCAGCGACCCTGTCTGTGGGGGGAGTGACCTGTGCAGCTTCTCCGATCCCCTTTCCAGCAGGAATTTCTGTGCTCGCTTCTGAGGCTTTCCAGGTGATTGCCACCTTGGCCTCCCTTTCTTACCCAGCTCCTTCCTTTCCTCCGCTTAGCCCTTCCTCCCTCTGAGACGACCTTGGCAGCCTCTCTATCCCCAAATAAAGGTCAGGAAAGGTCCTTTTCCAGGTGGTTCCTGACCAGCAGAAGGTGTCATCACTGATGACATATTCCCTTCCTTTCCTGGTGCTCTACACAGCCACTTGCTTCCCCAGAAGCCCGTGGGGTGAAATAAAAGTGAAACCAGGGCAAAAAAAAGAGAAACCTTTTCCACGCAAACCTGCACTGGGCTCTGTTCTGCTTTTCTAGCACAGGGGGGCTCTCTCAGGCCTGATCCCTCCTGTCGGTCTCTCTTTTCTCTGCCTGAAAAACAGGGATTATGAATAGAAATGCTCATGTAAAGCTTCCTCAAAACAGTTTCCCCTGGAAGAAGACTGTTTCCACAAAACTGCTTTTTTTTTTTTTTTTCCCCCAAAGGTGAGTTGATTTGGGCTATGTTTCTAAAGAAAGAATATTTCAAAAAAGTACGTTTGTAAAGGTGAAGCAGTTTTAGGAAAAAAAAATGGATTTTGATCAGAAATTGCACTTGAAACCAGCACATGAATTTGGGACTACTCCCTATTTTAAAATGTAAGCTCCCGAGGTCTGCTGGACATTCTTGTGGAAGAGTTGTTGAATTTTTCTCTTGCTCTGCCCTGTCCCTGGGCTGCAGCCTCTCCGGTGACTGCTGTTAGGCAGATGACACCGAGGACACAAACTCTGCCACACTCTTGTCCCTTAGAAAAGGGTCCATACAGGATACATCACTGCACAGCAGGAGCTCCCGCACGTCTCGTGCTCCGCGACATCTCCAAGCAGAGACCAGGTGCAGTCCTGCAAGAGCATCAGTATTTTTAGGAACCAGAATGCTCAGCCGCTTTTTGTCTTTCACCTCAGTTGAAAACTCAGTGTGTGTGTGTGTGTGAGTAGCCAGCAGGGTCAAAGCGATGGGAGCTTTACTGTAGGAGGATGAGGAGGGATTAATCTTGCTGCCTCATCTCCTGCTGATGGCTCGCGGTACAAGGAACACCAGAGTGAGGAGGGATAGTCTTGTAATTAAAACCCTGATTAAGACTTCAGAAAACCTCTCTTGAGTTGCTGGCTCTGTTACAGGTTTCTCATGTGAACTTCATTATTCTTCATACTTTCAAAGCTGGGAAACGATAGCAAAAACCCTGCCCAGACCCACGTATGCCACCTGCATAGGCTCAAGTTCTCCTTCCCAGTGTTCTTATGGGATCCTGACCTCACGTAGGGCAGATCAGTGGGAAGGTGATGTTAGTTGGGCAAATGACAGAGAATCATCTGGGGACAAGTAGCACCCTTGGCTGGCCCCTGGATGGGCTCATCTCCTCCTGGACCCCATGAGATCCTCCCGGTGCACGGGACTGCAGCTCTGTGGGACATGACTGCTGCTCCTGGGGGGGCTTCAGCACTTTTTGGTTGCAGCTGACACTACTTGGGTGGAGAATATGGGACAACTCCTCTCATCCAACACCTTGCACGCTCAGATAGAGATCAGACAGCCGAGCGCTGAAGTTGCTCCTGTCAGAGCTGTATCCAACCAGCCCACCCAGCTCCAGGCTGGCATTTCTGGTGGCCTCTCCCTTTTCAGCAGCACATGTAGACATGATGCCCTCGGTCATGTCATCACCATCCCTAGCATGGGGCATCACAGTGGCCAAGCTCCCCTTGGCCGCGGTGGCACTGGACGGTGAGGGGTATGGCAGGACGTGCAGCCCCTGTCCATCCGTGCTGCAGCCCCGAGAACGGCTGCGGCAGGGATGCGGCTCTGGGCTGGGGAGCCAGGCAAGGCACTGCCGGAGCCGGAGGGGATTAAATGATTCAGTGTTTGGAGGCTGCAGCCGGTGATTTAAAGGACCAGATGCTGCTTTTTTTTTTTTTTTTTTTTCCTTTCTCCACAGAAGATTGCTTTTCATAATAAAAATGGGTAGAAGTGTGCTCATTGCCTTTCATTTCTCTTCGATCCATGGTTTGATACTGATATTTCATCAGGGAGGAACAAGCCACAAAAACGGGTCACAAGCGCACCAGGTCACTTACCTTTCCATCACCTAAAACTTGTTACATTGCTGAGTATCAGCTGCTGCCTTTCTGCATGGGCACGCTTTCTGCTTGCTTTAACTGTTACCAATTTCAGTTAAAATAGAAAGACTGCAGCTAGCTGCAGATTTTGGGCTTCTTTACCTGTGCTGAGAGGTCGTAACTAGTGCATCATATAGCACGGGAAGGGTTTTTAGGCTCATCAGAAGCAGGAAGGATCTTGCTTCCAAGCATGTGGCTAGGATAACACCTGGAAGCTGTTACTAATTCAGGTTCTCTCTAAATGCTCTCACTGCAGTCTGGTTTAGATTCATGGACCAACCCTCTGTATGAGAACAGTCATATTGAGAGGCAAACAGATTTGTGTACTTCTTGAGCAAGCAGAAGTTTTAGTACTTTAAAAATCTGCTTTCTTACCAGTCATTGACAATTCCCATGGCTCAGGGCCATGGCGAGGCTCTGTCCCCTTGTCTGGGACTCCTGTGCTGTGCAGGGCTCCAGCATTGCTGTGTTGTACTGGGAGCAGCCATCAGCAACAGCGAATTCACCTTCCTGCCTGAGTTTCCCAGGTCCTGTTGCAGTATGCAGGTAAGATAAAGATAGCATATAATTGTAACGGAAGCAACAGTCTGGAGCTGCAGAAATCTTAACTCTAATGAAAAGAGACAGACATCTCCACTCGGCTTGACAGACACTTCCTAATCTCTGTTTAAAAGCCTCTCTACTAAATTGCCAGTTACAAGCTCTCCAACATTGAGGAATTGGTTCATGCAGGTGCTCTGAGGCCAAGACTGGGGCAAGCAGACACATCTCATAGCTGGGGTTACGTGCAATGAATAAAGATGTGTTGCCCCAGGACGTCTTGATGCAGGGGCTCTAACAGGGCCTGGCTGGCTCTGCTGCGAATCTGTGTGTGCCAGACCAGGCGATGATCTCTGGTCTCTGCTGCCCATTGCAAGGGGCAGGAGTGTCCTGTTCATCGCAGGGCTGCCCATGTGCAGGAGAAGCTGCTTCTGGTGGCCTGAGAAAACAGGGGCAGCCCCAAGTGTGCTTGTTTGACTTTTGTACACAAAATAACTTGTATCCTACAGCTGAGAGTGCCAGGTTTAAAATAGTGCTCCTCAGGGTATTTTAGCTCTCAGTTGCTGATTTTCACTGGAGACTGAGCTACTGAAAAGAATATTTTCTTTGAATTTCAGCTGCTTGGTTTATCCATCTTCCAGCTGATAATGGACACAGCCTTGCCCATACCAGGGCTTGATACAAGGCTGCTGTTTGAACATAGGCTTTTTCTTCGCACGCGAACACGTGGGTTCATCGCTTGGTGTTTGCTTTTGACAAAAGCACAGAAAGCTCAAGTGAACCAAGCAGGCAGCACAACGCTGGGTGTCCCAGATAGCTCCTGTCCTCCCAGGAGCCAGCCCTGGAGTAAAGCCTTGGCTTCTGAATATTCCATGGACTGAAACAGGGGGTCTTATCTATTCGGCAAGAGTGCACTACATGTCTTCTCAGTAAGTAGGTGGCACTGTGGAAAAAAAGAGGACTATGTTGATGTGTTATTTGTTGTCAGTGACATTTCCATTGATCTGCTGTCCCATGGTGATCTCTTCCTGCCCAAGGCAAAGATAAGGGCAGTGGGGAGAAGAGCAGGCACTGAAGATGAGGACCTTCTCCAGGGAGCTGCTCTTTGGACCAAGTGCAATTTCTCACTTGAGGTTCAGCCAGGATGTTCGGGACAGGGCACTCCATGTCTACTTGAACTTCAGATTCTGATTTTTGGGCCTCAGCTGAAGGACAATGTATCTCTGAAGTCACCGTGGATTTAATATCATAATGTAGACTTGGCAAAATGCTGCTTGGAAAGGAAGAGTAGCCCCTATTGAATTACCTGCAGCATGTTGCTTGAAATCTCTTATTCAAGAGCTGGCAGGCCCTGGTGCAGCTCAGCTTACAAGAGATAAGATCGTAGCCCAGGGTAGCGCAGCTTTTGGTTTTAATTTGGTATTCATTATATCATTATCAGCACTTGGGGTCACAGATCACTTACGGAGCTGCTAATGGGATAAGGAGCACCTTGGGTCCCTGGGCCTGGCTCATCTGTGAGCACTGGGGAGTCTACACACGCCCTGTGTGCCGGGCTTTGGGGCAAGGACTTGCCTGGGGCTTTGGGGTCTGAGACTTCTGATAGAGGTTCCTGTGTTATGGAGCAACCATCCCGATTGCTCACGTCCCCAGGAGACAGCCAACTGTGTCGCCTTGGTGCAGCAAAGATTGAGTGATTGAAGGATTGAATGGCAGTAGGGAAGTTGTCAGGTTGGGGTGTTAAACATGCTAAGTTTTCACCCCTGCAAACCTGGTTCCTTGGTGCCCAAAGCTGGTGCCAGAAGCCTGAAGGCTGAGTTCCCAGCTCCTGGGTTTCCTTTGCCCTTGTCCTTCCTGTCCTGATGCCCTCCAACACCTACCAGCACACCTGGATATCATCATTTTTGAGCTGTACCGGGCAAGCGGAGCAGAGGGAGATGAGTTATGCAGCCTCTTCATGGCCCTCGTTGGATACATGAGTGTGTGCTGTCCATGAAAGTACCCCAGAGAAGCTTTGAAAATAATGCAAAAGAAGGACTGCAAACCAGATGGCTTCTCCATGAAAATTAAGACTGGATTTCAGGTTAATTTGTGCATCTTCTAGTAACTTAAAATAACCTCCTTTCTATTTGTTGAGGCAAATAAGATGAGACATTAATATGCACACCATGGCAGTAAATAGGTTTCAAGTAAGCTTCTGCAGGAGTGGGGGAGGATGTAGTACAGTGTGCTTTTCGTTACTCATGTGCCACTTAGTATTCAAAAAAAAAATCTGTTCTTAAAGCACAGAAAACATTGGAAAGTCAAGAAAAAATACAGCATTTTTTCTACTGGTGTGTAGCCAGAAATACTGTTTTATTTTCCTTGTTTTTTTTTTTTTTTCAGAACGTGAGTTAAATAATACTACTGCTTCTCATTCTGTTAGATATAAGGCTAAAAAAGTGCTTATCTGGGGGAATGATGAATGATTTTTGAATTGGTTCAGGATTAAATACGGTGTAGCTTTTGAAAGCAGTTGGATAAATGAAATGCTGTTTAAGTCTACCCACCCCGGGCTTGACTACTTTTTAATTATTATTTTCTTGGCCGTTAGCTTTGCACATTTATTATAAATGCCTGCCTTATGAAAATTACATCTCATGGAAAATCCAGTGGGATTTTCCTCAGACAAGTAAATGCCTTCTATGAAAAGCCATGCATAATTTCAGGTGATGGCTTCGGTCTCATGAAACTAGTGATGAACTAAGCTGGAAAGGAGCATTAAATAAGGACCTGGTGGATCCTTTATAGGATCCCAAGGAGCCTCTAAACACCCATTGCCTGAGTTCCACCTTTCTTCTCCCATGTACAAGAGCCAGCAGAAGCTGCCCAAAACTCTGCACCATGCACAGGGCACCCAGTGCCTGGAAGCCACTTAAATACATTTCAGATGTGCATCTCCACATAGACTTTTGGCATGCTGTGGGTTCATTAAACCATCAGCCCGGCATTTCTATGAGGTTTGTGGCCCTGAAGCATACAGGAGAGGATCTAGGATGATGGCGTTTGATGGATGTTTAGCTCTTTCCACTCCTCACTATGCAGATAGTTATGTTTATCAGAGTAATGAATCTGTATATTTTCTCTTTATTAAAACAAAACAAAGCAAAACAGTGTTTCATTGATGAAGAGTAAGTAACAGTTCACTTGTGACTTCCCAGATAAAGCCAAATTGCTCTGAATTAACTGATTCTTAAAATAAAAACTGACCACCCAGCACTTGAAGTAATGATTTTCTTAAAAATAACCAGGGTGCATCTTCTTCCCTGCGGACCCAAGCTGCCATCCATGGAGTTTATCCAAGCAGATCTTCCACTTTTATGGTAGCAGAGCCCTGTGCACTTAAACCTGAGCTGTACCTGCCCTCCTTGTTCTGCTTTCTGGGGGTCCTTTCTGATAGTTTTTTCCTTCTGGAGGTTGTATCTTTCTGTCAGACTGTAAATGCAGAGCTTCGTATTTTAATCCCTGGCAGTGACACCCCTTGCTAACCCGGTCATCCCATGCAGCAGTTGATTTGTTTTCCTTTTGCACCAGATTCATGGCATCTTCTGACAAGCAAGAGGGGATGTGACTCCTCAGATATCTTCTAGATGAGCTGGCTAGAAATTATACATGGCCTTAAACAATCTTTTTGTACGTTAATACTTAAGTAAGTGGGGTGGTGGTTGGCTTTGTGTCATGTTGCTGTCGAATGGGGCTGCTTGGCTGCTGCTGGGAAATGCTCTCAGCTCTTTTCCCATGCAGGACTGAATGCCCCGAAGTTTTGCCGTGGAGTGAGTAGATGAACGGAGCAGAAGTGTTGAACTATGGCAGCACGCATCCAACGGACACATCCCCGCTGAGCAGCATGGCACGTAGAACAGCCACATGTGTATTTAGCATTAATTGTAACTGCTTTGGACAACCATTCACTTATAAAGCCTTGATCAAAAGTGGTAATTTGGCAGATTGCAAAAGCAGCACCTGATAAAGCGAAAGTAAGTCAATCTGGCCTTCAGTTCAGTGCTGTTGTTGGGGCAAGTGGGCAGCAGACACAGAGAGAAGCCCAGCTTGATGATGATCCTGAAGGACATGTGCCAATGTGGAAGTGACCTCAGTTTTATTCGTGAGAGGCATCTCTCTCTTCCCCCAATCTCCTTGGACTGCCTCAGCAAAGATACAAGGGGAAAGGGGCAGGATCGCTTGCTCAAATAGTCCCCGTCCCCTAGCAGGACTAAGGGCGTGCAGAGGAGCCCACAGGGCCCTGCCAGAGCCCTTGCTTTGCCCGCGGTGGACTTTTGGCATGGAGAAACCAAAGGAAACCTTTCCACGAAGTCACACAAGCCTTCAGTCGGGATCCCCTCAGAAATGCCTCGTATCCCTACTTTTTGCTCATCGGTTAGTGACTCCTACTTGCACAGTCTCACTTCTTGAAGCTTTTGAAGCAGCCAGGCTCTTGCACTTGTAGAAGTCTTCTCTGTCACATCCTTATTGCTAGAGGGGAAAAAAGCATTTTAGCAAAAGCTTATTTTAGCCATCACCCAAGTTTCCACTGAGAACTTTGTTGTGGCCATAAAACACCGCGCTAAAGAGGGTTGCAAGCAAAATTGGTGGCTTTTCAAGCCAACTTCAAGAAGTTTAACACAAGAGGCGCAGGGAATAAAAACAAACCAAATGCTGTCCCGCTGTGAAGCGAGCAGACCTCGTGGTCGAGAGCGGGGAGTCCACGCGATGCAGCCGTGCACGGGCAGGCTACGCCTGTTGGGTCTGCAAATTCTTGTCCAGAGCCCAGGAAAATCAGTGGGTTCCTGGTGAGTCCTGTGACCCCAGGATTAGGCAGGATGTAAGTTAGGAAGTTTAAACTCATCAGCATGGTCAGTAACAACAGAGCATTTTTTGTAAAAAGAAAAAAGCTATGCAAATGATGCTAAAGAACTTGATTTAAAATATTAGCTCTGGCAGAGAAAGCCTGCTGAAGTTTCAAAAAAAGGAACAAATACTCAATAAATTAAAAAAGCAAGACCTGGCCGAGATGCAATTGCTTTGTAAGCAAATGCTCCTTTTGCAGGCAGCTCAGCCCGTGCTCGGTGAAGTGACATCGTTCAGCTACTTGCTTAGGCACCAGATAGGGCTATCGCAAAATCCACATGAAGAAATAGCTCAAGTTTACACCTTCCTTGGCATTTGGGGCTTGATAGAGGTCCAACAGGTCTTTCCGTATTCTTCCCTTGCAGAGAGGATCCTCCTGAAAAGGAGCTGACCCATTTTTGACTAGGGGAGGAAAATGGCATCGTTTTTGCCAGTTCAGAGACTGAGGAGTGCCAGCCTAGCATCCATCACAAGTAGCAGTTGCCTTGCATTTTATATGAAAAGCCAAAATCTAGAAAAAAAATATATAATTTTTAAACCTGGACCCTTATTTTAGTGTCAACCAGCATGCATACCTTTAATGCTTTCAGGACAAAGTCTAGATAATACGGGACTCTTTTCTGTGATGATTTCCATTACCTAGTAAATCTGCAGCACTTTTATCCCTTACAGCTTTGTTTCCCAGGGAGGAAGGAGGTCACAAGCTTCAAGGATGAGTTGGCAAAGAGAAGTCCATTTTTGGCAGAGCAAGTAACATTTAATAGCGAGGAGCAAATATATAAAATTAAAAAAAAAAAAAAAGTGACCAGTCAGTGTTAAATTGCTTCAGGGTAGATGAGGAGTGATGGTCAGTTGTTTTCCCCACCCCAGCTCCAGCATTTCTAGTATCTTGCATGGTTTCTTTTCTAAAGTTCCAGATCTGACCTCAGCACTCAAGAGGATGAGCAAAGGAGTGGCTGGCTCTGAGCTGTGCACTCGAAATACATCCTAAAACTGCTGTAATGCTTGCAGAGCGAGTTCTGAAATACTGATAACCTCCGATCTTTAAAACCCTTACAAGAAAAGTGAGATAAGTGTTAAAGATTTCTCCTTTGCTTTCAAATGATTGAAAGCGATGCTGGCGCAGGAGACATTAGCCTTCTGTCACTGAAGCAAGACTGAATTTTGATTAGTCCCCATTCTGCTTTTCTTTTGGCTGAAAAAAAAAATCCTTTTGAAGAAACAATTTTATTCTACCTAATTACAGAGCACCAGGATGTACTTTGTCCCATTTTCAGGTTCTTGTGGCATAAAGCAGTAACGCAGGGTTACACCTGATACTGCTTTTTCTCAATAAGATTTTTAACTTTTCTCTGTAAAATTTGCCAGCTGTTTTCAAAGACAGACATCTTTGTGTCGGAAAGAGGCTGTTGGCCCTCCCTTGTGGGGGAAGCAGCAACCCCCAGCTCTGAGCGCATGGTAGAAATCATGCTCGCGTGGATGCGTAGGAGTTGACCATGTACCGAGGGTCTTTCCCAGACTGAGCTGAACTGCTGATGGTGTCCACACTCCCTGCAGGGATGCCAGGTTGGCATCCAACGACTGGAAATCTCCTGCAGTTACCTATTTTGTTGAGTGCACTAACGTAAGAGGGAAATTCCTATTTTTCTTGACTCATATGACTGCTTTGCTTTCTGTCCCTGGCAAATTTGGAGCATAATGAGTCCCTAGGACTTGTTCAGGGATGTGCAATGCAACGCCCCCAGTAAAGGGGGCTGCCCCCAGCTCATGTTTATCCACATGCTGCTGACAGCAGAGCTCCATGGGTTTCCTTAAGGATGACCTTAGAGTGAAAAGACTGTTGGTCTACGCGTCCATCCATCAGCAAATGACTCTTTCATAAAACTGTCATGCAAGCTGGTACTGCTGATGGCCAGCTCTGCAGAAGAACAAAAAATCTTGATAAATGAAGTACTGCAATTCTTTACTGATGCGAGCAGGTTGGGTCCACCGCAGATCTTAGCTGCTGCTGAGGCCTGGGCCTTGGCAAAGGTCACACTGGGCTGACTGCAGAATGGCAAATGTAAAGGTTCAGGACTCAGCAGGAGTTGAGGTGATGGGCGGATTTGCAGAAGGTTGTTTAGTAATACTAGTGGTTTTGTTCTCAGAAATAGTCACTACTTTGAGCTACTAGTTTAAGTGGCTTTACTTCCGTATCACTCTACACACCTGCAGGAATATAAATTGTCTTTTACAGAATGTTTCTTTCCATTGCTTTATTTAATTTAATAGCTGTTCCTTGAGTAAATAAGCCCTTCCTGCCTCAGTGTCCCTGCATGCAAAGTGGACATGGTGCAACATTGCCTTTACCATGGCTAGGAAGTTATTCACTGTTTAGGAAGTGCTCCAAGATTCAGAGGAAGAAAAGCCACCTGCAGAGCTTGAGGCATCGCTTAAGCTTGTGTGTGGCCTGGAGCAGCGATGGACTAAGCAGAGATGAGCCAGGATGCCAGATGAAGGGCATTTGGAAGAGGTGAAGGTGCAAAGCAGGGCTGTGGTGGTGCTGAGCACTCCACTGCCAGACCTTTGCAAGGAATGGAGGTTGGAGCAAGATGCACGTGCTTGGAAATAATTCACCTAAAAAAATTAAAAAAAAAAAAAAAAAAAAGAAAAAAGGAAAAGAGAAGAATCAAAGGTGGTCTATCAAGCAAGCAAATGGTGCTGCTCAGGGTAAATGAGTTTTGGGTGGCCTCAGGGACCTCCCAAAGTGTCGTGTCCCTGTGCTGTGAGCAGGGGCTGGCACTGCTGGCAGGACTCTGCTGTCCATGTGCAACACAGTCATTGTAGCTGTGTCCTGGAGCACTACGTGTCTTCATCCTTCATCTGTTTATATTGTTTCTGCCTGTCACCAGCCTCTCCAGGACTTTTCTCCACAGCCAGTGAGACCACGTGCATGTGAATCTAGAGATGTGTGAAGCACTTTGAGTACTAGTGTCCTCAGCTCTTCCCATCAGTCCGTCTGACCCAGAAAATGTCTCTTTCTCCTTGCTCTCCTGTGGAGAGAGTAGCAGAACAAATTCTCCTTCTCTTATCAAAACCTGAGCAGTTAACAATATTTTTATTATTTAAGGTCATGCGTGCCCGTATTGTAAAACCCATAGCACCCATTTGCTACTCGCAGGAGGGAGGGCACCTTGCGAGCCCTTGGAAGGGGCTGCAGCGGATGGCGAGGCCAAGGGCCCGCTGGCTCTGGCCGTCCTCGTCCCTCCAGCACAGGCTTTCCCTGTTCAGACAGAGCTATAAATTCCTGTCGCAGTAGGAACAAGAGCTGCCGAGGACATATTAAGGGAATTGAATGCAGGCATTAGTCACTCTTTACGTAAGAGCCGTGCCATGGAGGGGGCTGGTAGAGGTGCTGCAAGGTCCCTGTGTGGTTCCTGGAGGTGCTGGGGACATGCTGTGGTACAGGGGGGACCTGGGGAGAGCACAGCAGGGTTGACTTTGCTCAGTAATCAGGTGTTTATTTGCAATATATTCCCAAGAACGACTGCAACTTGGTGTCTGCCCCCTCTTTGGTAGAGGAGGAGCTGGGTCCTTGGCAAGGTGGTTAAAGCTTTGCTTCCTCCTCTGGTGCAATAGGTCACTAGAAATTTTGTGATACAAGAGGATACAAGAGGAAAAACTTTATTTCAAAATGACATTTATCCCAAGATCTCCAAGAAAACTTCTGGCGAGATCACCCTATTTTGGTTTTATTTTATTTTGAACACCTCTCTACTGAATTTACTGAATCAGTTGGGTTATTTTACAGCATTATTTTGTCAACACTGCTAGTGCTTCCTCTCCCCCTCTCTTCCCTTACTCTGTCATGGATAATGCAATAACATGGTGGATTGCACAAGTGTTATCAGATTTTCTGATTACTTACATCAGGAAAGTATCATAACTGGATAATTTTGCAGGTTCAGACTTTCAGGGTTATCTCAAAGAAGATAACATTTTGTTACTCAGAAGCCCTTGCTCATGTCTTATGTGGTCCATAATTGGGCAAATTATCGTTAAATCTGAACATAGGGTTGCACGTCCTCGAGTGGGACTTTGAGGCTACATTTCAGCTCATACCCGAGGAACTGGAGGAGCGTTCCCTGGCTCAGGAAGTCAGTCCTCTGTCCTCAATATTGGCCAGCTCAGCCCTTGGACCTGGCCAGTCGGTGCTCCGAGGTCAGGCCTGGCCGTGGCATGGCCATGGTATGTCGATATAGAGCCGAGACCCTTCCCCTGGGCAATTTGCACACAACCGCCTCGCTTTGCAGGTTAAGAGAGTTTAATATTATGGATAGAAGCTGCTCTGTGCCAGCTGGCCTGTGTCCGAAAGAAAAGTACTGGGCATAATTAATTTATTAGTAGAGGGGTAGCCTGATTAAATTGAAAAGCTGCTTCTATGGAGAATTGAGGATCCTTACAAGATTTTGCATTTTGAAGCTAATGAATTTTTGCTTCACTAAAGATTTCTGGATTTGACCCAGAATAAGTCAGCTCAGGTGAGTCTAGATTTGTTATTGGCCTTTTTCTTTGGGTGTTCCAAGGAATATGTTTGGCAAAAAAAAAAAAAGGGAATAATGGACCTGTATTGTTAACAGAAAATCTCCGGATAAGTGTCAAAGTAGCTGTCCTAACAGATTTCTTGCTGCTGTATTCCACCATGGACATAAACTGCCGAGCATTAGATACAGGGCTTAAACTTGATTACTTTACATTGCGCAACTCTAATCACTTTTGAGTGTTAATGTATGAGAATTAGGAGCACAATTATAATTATTCTTGTGAGTAAAATGTGATCTCTCTGATGAAGTTCAAAATTAGTTTTCTCTCAGCAAATGTGAATCTGAATTGCTGCTTACAGGAGATTCCTGAAACCCCCAGGAATGAGGTCTTGATGGATTGAGTCCAGATTAACTTAAAAAGGGGGCAAAAAAATATAGAAAATATTTTTATTAGGCTTAAAACCACGCGTAACATTTTGTTTGCTTGCTAACAGTGATGTTGCTTGCTACAAGGTAAGTTCCCCAAGAGTTTCTCTCCATTTTAAGAAATCAAGGTCAGTCTTGTGGTTTTTTTTTTTTTTTTTTTTTGATAATTGTTACTTAAATTGTAATATAAATGTGAAGGGGTTTTATTTGGGTGGCCCTTTTCGGCATAGGGAACAATGTCCCTTGCTAAGGAAAGACTTGGATTCGTTAGGTGTTAAGTCTAGTATTTGTCAGCTGCCAGTGATTGGGAAACTGATTTAACCAAGGTAGAATAAAGTTCAAGAGTGGAGCATAGAGGAAAAACTCAGGCCCCAAACCCAGCGACTATATTACAGTGTGCCTGCCTGAGCTCACGGGAATTGCAAAGGCAGAATATTAAAATGTATGGTGGCATTCCCTCTGTGCCTGGTTCTCACGCTTGTGCAGATAAATGAGCCTTGTTTTGAGGAAGCTCTACACTGTCACTGCATTTTCATTTTTTAAAAAAGAAGAAAATCTATAGCAGAGAGTCAAAACTGGTAACCATCATTAGAAAGATGCCTGTTAAATTTCATCCAAAATGACCTTTACATTAACTTCTACCAGGTAGGGCATGAACTAGTGCAATGAATCAAGAGCTGAATCACCAGCCGCTTGTGCTGAGGGACTTGAGTCACTCCATGATTCATGTCTCATCCAGGGCATTTCTGCAGGCGTTCGAGTAGTTCATCCCAGCTTAGGGCAGGTGGTTGGGACAGGTAAGATGAATCATCCTCTGCAAGTGCCACCATCTCACTTAACTGCACAGGACCCTCAACAAGGGTCTCACAATCCTACGTCTCGCTGTGGGGTGATGTGAAGCCACCCTAAGTACGCCTTGGGTGCCAGCAGCGACGCACAAAGTAAAACGATGCTTGAAGTAAAGCGCTCTGAAGTCAACAGCCAACAGTCAACACATGGAGCAATAACGTGTGTCAGAGAGAGGGATCTTCTTCCAAAATACCGCGAGAACAGGGAGCTGGGTGGCTGCAGTTCTGGGAGGGTCCCCACAGCAGATCGTGCCCTTGCCCCACCGCAGCCCCGTTAACGTGTGCGTTGTAGCTGTGCGGCGGCTCGGTGGGCCATGATTAGGTAGGTTTAAGCTGGGACAAGCGTGTGCCAGGAGCATTAGCGTGCGCCGCTCAGCTGCTGCAGAGAACAGGTAGTTTTCACCACGGGGTTTGCAATTCTATACTCAAATTTAATGTCTAGCAAATAACCACTTCTCGGGTTTTAATCCAAGTACCTCCAGGCAGGTGAAGGTTTCTATTGTGCAGACTGGTAAAGCTGATAGATTAACACTTCAGGAGCCACCGGCACGGGCTCACATGCTACCTCGGAGTTGCTTTCGGCCCCTCGGTGGGAACTGCTGCCTCTGCAGCGGGGTCCCCGGGGCCACGGGGTGACCCTTGGTGTGAATCCAAGGCCATAAGTTGAACAGCAAAGTGATCGAGTCTGCAGTCTGGGGATCTTTATGCCTCTCCAAGACCCCAGCTTTGCTGTTTTATCGGATGAGTGGAGGGCAGTTGTTGAGGCTATAGCTTTGCTTTATGGATGTTGCCTTATCTTCCAGCTCTCTGTTTTTTTAACCAAGAGGTTGCCGACTTATTCAAAGACTGGAGGAAAGCTGCCAGACATAGCACAGTTGGTTCAATTTCCTCCTGCATAATCATATTTTTTAACTTAATTTTTCATTAAAATCTATTTCCATTTCATCTTTCTAAAAACAAATATATCTTTCTGAAGAGAAGCCAAAACAATAAAAAGAAAAATGTAAGACCATGGCAATGTCACATATGGGCTCTATGGGCCATTTACAACAGAAATAACCATGATTGTATTAAATTAGCCTTCCAGGGGCTAAACCAGCCTTCCAGGGGCTGGCATATTTTCAGCTGGCTGTCATCCACTCTTGCCTGTCACCAGTGCAATCATCTCCTTATTGCAGCTCCACATCATATAGGGTTGGCCATAGCATTTAATAGCAAAAAATGGCACTGAGCTCCTTTCTGGTGACTCTAGAAAAAGACTCCTAGCTATTATATCTGGCAAGGGACCTTGAAATGTGAGTGCATTGGGAGCTGTGCTCATCCCGGGGAGCTCCGCCGGTGTTTCCAAGAGGACAAGCTGCTCTGTTCCTCTAGATAAGCAACTGTTACAGAGCTCAGGGTAAAGAGCGAGGACATCCATATCCGGATGCAAATGTCATGGCTGATCGTGTTATATAAGGAGCACTTGCTCCCTGGTTTTCTCTACCACAGTTCTGGGCAGTGGTAGCTGCCAGGAGGAGTCAAGGTGTGCCAAGGGTTATACCAAAAAATGCTAAAACCTTCCATGAAATTATATATCCCAAAAGTGGGATGAAGAAGGCTGGAAGCCTGAACTACCTCGTCTGTTAAAATATAAAGTCCTTCTTATACAGTAGCATATGTGGCCGCCTCCACCCCTGCAGTCTTCTCAGCCCTATGCCCAGGTGTTGGACGAGGCCATCCCCGAGGCTCCCGCGCTTCCTCGCAGGGTTAAATTATCCAGCGTGCAGGAAAACGGCAAGTGAAGGGCAGAGCTGGCCTCCAGGGCCGCTGGGAGGGCTCCTCTGGGAGCCGGCTTTCCCTGCTAAGATTCCCTCTCGCTCCAACGCTGGCGCGAGTGCTCCTAAAGCTGCTGTGTTCCCAGAGCAACCGGCAGCCGAGCTGTTATTCCCGCTGCCTCGCTGCACGGAGGGAGGTGTTTCGCGGGATGCTTCTCCTGCCTTCAGGCCCTGCTCTCACCAAGAAAAAAAAAAAAAAAATCCTTTTCTTCTCTCTTATCTAAAGCCTAGTGTTAAAACTGTCTCGGTGTGGTGAGCCCTAATAGGAGAGTGCTAGAGCATGAAATTATGCTGGTGCTAGGAAACTGCGGAGAAATCCTACAAACTGCTAAGTTGATCAGCTGATCGCTGTCGTGTGAACTGAATAAAATGCAAGAATGGGATGGGCGGTGTCTTCAATGGAAAGTAAGTGTAGGGGAGGCCTGCTTTTTATTTTATTTTATTTTTGGAAGTATTCAGTGTTGG
Organism: Nothocercus julius; assembly: GCA_013398735.1. Classification (NCBI taxonomy): domain Eukaryota; kingdom Metazoa; phylum Chordata; class Aves; order Tinamiformes; family Tinamidae; genus Nothocercus; species Nothocercus julius. The sequence continues at coordinate 4,798,653 of VZSV01000051.1, forward strand.
CCATCTCAGTTCCTGCTGGATTTAATCTAATAGGAACCAGAGCCAGCACCAAGCACTGGTGGGGTCCACTTTTTCTTCTGAATAGCCACTATTTTTAAGGTTGTGTGCAGCATTTTTGCAGCTCAGCATGTCCTCATGGTGCTTCTCGTGTGACTATTGCTACGTTCCTGTTCAACACTGGCCTCCCGGTACCTTAGGTTGCAGAAATCAGCATTAAATATGGAGTGTGAACATGCTGCAGTTAAGTGGGCACTGTAATGTGCTTCTGGTTGGGTGAGGGGAAGGAGCGATGGTTTTGCAGAGCCTATGGTCATTCCTAGGGTTTGCTTGGCCGCCTTGTGTGAGGGACCAGTTGACAGGGGAACCTAGAAATCTCCTTTCTGGGCTAGTAAATCCTTAGGGACCATAAGGAATGGAAGTGGCATTTGGACGGAGGACGAGGTGCCTAGAGGAGAACGTCTGGGATGGATGCATGTTGCTGGTCACCAGGGGTTACCTTGCCTTTATAGGTTCCTCCTCTTATAGGAGAACCGGGATCCTGAATTCTCCTTCCCGGGAAAGGCTGGCGACGTCCGCGACGCAGCTGCCGTGGGTCCAGCTTGTCCCAGGCAAACACTGACATCTCTATTCCTTGTTTGTTCGGCCCCCGAGCTCCTCGGCACCCTGGCGTGAATCGAGTATTGTGACTCCTTGCTGACAGAAATGTAAATAACAATGAAATTTCATGTATTTTAATTACCTGAAGGCAGCCGTTCTAATTGGGTGAATCCTCTTGTGCGATAAAAGTAACGTTACTAGGGAAACCGTATCTACCAGGAAAGGTGCACCCATCTGCACAAAAGCAATTAGGAAATTGGTGCAGTAAAGGGAGCTTTATCAGTCACCGGGTGCCGAATCGACTTTACAGCGGCGGTTTAATCCAGCACTGCGTCTCCGTGCGTGCGCGTGCACGCGACGCAGCGGGTGCGAAAGGCGTGAGCTGGACCCGCAGGACCCCCCTGAAGCGCCTTGGAAGGGCACATGGTTTATTTTACTTAAGTCCATAACATTCAACATATGCATCTACATATGCATCCAGGTTTCAGGATGGACGTGGTTCACAATGAACATGCTTTCCTCTAGGTAAGCTTGTGCTCCATGTGGTGCTCTGGACCACGATGGACAAAAAAGCTCCCGTGACGAGCTTGGAAGACGCCCTGAGCCACACCAAAGTTTGAGAAGCAAATTAGGGGGCAAAGCTGAAATTTAGGATTCCCCTTCAAGATGTGGCTAGCTATTGCACAGCTCATCTTTTGAAAAAAATGTATGTAATTTCATGCTTCGGTATTCTTCTTAAGGTCGGCCCTATTTATTAACTTGTTGCTGTTTGTCTTTTACAGTTGCATGTATTTTTTCGAGTCAGTATTTCCAGCCCACACTGGTTAAATTTAATGCAATCTTTCTATTCTAAATAGAGCTCTTGCAAATAGCCCCTTAAAGAAAAATTACTGTTTGTCCAATATCTCTACGGTGATTACTGAGAAACAAAGAGCCTTTGTTGCATAAACTGAAGAGCCATGCAGCCATCCATGCCTTGCTCTATTCATACGCATGTTACTGTGTGTGACAATGAAAGGTAAAATATTTCTGTCCCATCAAATATGAATAGTGTATTTTCTAGGACAATGTTTCCATTGGGAATTGTGAATTATTGCCACCAAATAGTTTATATGCAAATAAAACACAAAGGGGTAAACCTAACACATATGCTACATGAAGACATTTGCTTTACAAATGATTACTTTGGTCAACGTTCTCATGTTTATGTAATTCGAATGCAATTACTTGCTTGTATATAGGGATACAGGGCAAAGCTTACTGTAACTGAATAAAAATGTTACATCCTGTCCTACAAACCTGACTGCCAGGAAGATGGCAGTGAGGAAGAAGCTCCAACATCATAAATAACATCTTGCGGGAGTTTTCTTTGCAAGAACATACAGGGCAGTCTGTAGGAGCAGCGCGTGGAGCAGCCCTTACTACAGCGCAATGTTCTGGTGACCTCATGGATTTCATCCAGCATTGCCAGTGTGATGGATCAGACTGGAACAAACTGAGTCTCAAAAAATCACCATCCAGACTAGGGACAAGAATCTCGCTGTATTCATTACTTCAGTTTGAAACCTGTATCGCTGCAAGCAACGTTAAGGAAAATGAACTGTTATTCATGTTGTGTAAGTAATTTCCAAATGTCCCTGTCAGGCAGTGATTTAGGGAGAAGGGGTGGAGACAGGAGAGTCCTGGGCATAAAAAAACCCCCAACCATTGCAAACAGCATTTCAGTACTGCAGTATTAGGTTAAATTAAAGTTATGTTCCTGACATAGCTACTGCTCAGTTAGGTATGAATCATCAGTATAAAAACAATTTCCTAATTATCTTTCCATTGCAAGCTAATGCAGTGAGTTCTGTGAAGCTGTAATTTTATCCTGGTTTATTTGCACGTCCTCTCCGGAGACCTGCTCTGCTCTCCTCTGAGGTCATTTCTGATGCGATCTTTGGCAGGTGGCAATGGCAGTGCTGTGGGTATGAGTTTCCCAAATTCCAGCTCTACGATAGCTTAGGTATGTATAAAATTGTGTTGGCGGTTGGTGTTCTTCTGCCCTCCAGCAAATCTGAGAGCCTCTCTTAACAGTAGAACTGATCTTCATGATGAATAACAGGAATCTTTTCATCGCTGACTGGCTATATTTTATAATATGGTCATTTATAGGTAGTTTATATTATATAGATAAAAACAGAGGACAGCATAATGAGGAGATTCTTTCAGCAATCTGTCCAGGGGTGGACGTGTTTTTCCAACACCACTGCCTGGACCCTCCAAGTGACTTGGACACTTCACTATGGGGAGGAAGAAGAATGTCCTGCTGGCACCAGCACCGCAGAGGACGCATGCGAGAGCCCTCAGCTCCACTCAGTGGGCGAAGCACAAACAACAGGTTTTAGTGCTGCCCAACAGAGTGATGTGTTCAAGAGATTCAGCCAAGCAGCGTGCAGAGAAAAGAGCCCTGGGACAGGGGGTGGAAAAAGTATGTTTTTTTGAACAAGTGTCTTTCTCGGTTTAAGGTATTTCAGTAGTTATGTTGACAGGTCAAGTATGGCTTATTGAGTAATATCCTCTGGTCACGCGATGCACCTCTCACTAGGTGTTCAGTAGTTAGTGCTCCAACGTCTGGCATTTCACCTAAAAGGTTAAATTAGAAGCATCGCCTGGTGTGGGTGCAGCTCTTCCCCAAAACCCTCCTCAGGTGACAACCCTTCGCCTCGCTCTCCTGCCTTGGTGACCACGGCCACTGAAGTAGATGATAAAACCAAAACTGCGCATTTCAGGGAGCCTTTGCCTCATTTTCCTGTGCTCCACAGGGCTTTGATGTCTCCTGCAATCTGCCAAACAGTTCCTTATAGGAGAAATTAAAAAACCCTCACCCTAGGGTTTCAGGTTTGCTCACGCAGATGGGATCATTATTGCAGCATGCAGAGTTTCACCAAGGCGTTTGGAGGAAACAGAGACGTGCCAAGTTGGCTCGGACCTTCTCCTCGAGCATCTTCTGCAGAGGGATGACTGCTGCGGAGTTTCCCATCAGGTGAAGAGGATTCCTGAGGAAAATTTGCTGTGGTCACAAGCGGCATTTCTCTGGGAGACCGCAACGACACGTGGATGGTCGTGCCCCACATCTCGATCTATCAAATCTTATTTTAGTCTCTTTTTTGATCTCCACTGTGGTTTTTTTTTTTTTTGCCCCTTCCAGGGGAAATCCACATTAGCAACATGGTGTTGGCCTCCCAGCTTGTGCTACCAAGACTTGATTTTTTTTGCTTCTTCTAGCTCAGTTGCTGCTGAAGCCCTGCTCAAATCGCGCTGCAGTTAGCTGCACAGCAGGCGCTGGATCCTTGGTATAGTCATTGGCAGTTAATTAGCAGTTATGCTACTTGCATCCCCCCCAAAATAATGAAGATTTTTTTTTTAATGAGCTCCTCAGAAGGACTCTGGAAAAAACTGCACAGCAAGTAGCCCCTCTGTGCACGTGGAAGCGAGCAGCCAAGGGAGAGGCTGCCTGGAACACAGAGGTTCTTGCAATCTCTGCCGCTCCGATGGGGCAGAATGGTTTCCAGCAGGGAGGAGGGGATGGAAGAGACGGAGCTGACATGGTCCCTGTGTCTGCACCGCCACGAGGGATCGTTGGGGTGCACAAGTGAAGGGAGAGCACTCCTCCTCATCCCGGCCCATCGAGGTGCTTCCCCATTCACAGCCAGAAGTGAGGGCTGCTTTTCCTGGTGTCTTAAATTGGCTCCAAAAGTAGTTTTATGTGTCAGTGCTCGGCACTGGCAGTGCCTGCTGCCGTTCCTGTCCTTGCTTTGTTTTTTTTCCTTGCCTGGGATGTAAAACTTCATCCTCCCCAGTGATCTCTGCTCATCTTGTTCCCCCTCAAAAAAAAATGGTGGTTTTCAGGACTCGTTTTAATTGCCCGTGGGAGCTGCGCGTGCAGCTTTGGAAGCTCTCTGGGGGCGCTGGGCAGGCTGACTTTGATGCGAACCTCCTCAGGGCTTGAATTATCAATTCCCTTTTGGCACCATGAGGCCTCATTTGCATGGTTGGTGTCTTCGCTGCCTTTGCTTTTTGTTAAATACACAGGCAACTCGGTTTGAGCTCAAAATGGGAATGCAAAGCACGACGAGGAACATGGTTCTGGGTCTGCAAATCAAAATCAGCTAGAGACAGGAGCGACGCACATCAGCCTCCTTTCGTCACAGACCCCAATTAACATGCAAATGCAGAGCAGTGTTTATGGTGGAAAATAAGGGAGGCTCCTAGCTGCAATTTTAATTGTCTTAAATGCTACTTCTGCTTATTATGTGCTAATGCCATAAATCTGTAGAAAGGTTTTGTGCTGAGAGAGCCTGAAAAAGACGCATCACCTTGGGAATCCCGATTAGGACACTCCTGTAGAGCTTTCATTTAGAATGCATTATTCCTCCATTGTATGTTTTAGTTAATATATTTAGCATTTTGAGTAACAACATTTTGATTTGCGTAATAACATTTTTATGTTTTAAGGGACTCTCCAAGATGCTCTTCGCTTGTCAAAGCCCTCAGAAATCCCACAGCTTCGAATCGGACAGGCCACGTGGAGCCGAGGCAGGGACGAGGCTGACGGGCAGCCCCAGATTTGCAGGGTCTGGTTCAAGGGCAGCAGGATGCTGGCGGGGTTGCTTCACGCATCCTGATAATTTACTCAGTTTACTCGTTAACAAAACATTTACTATTTTGTTATTTATTGCTTTGGGGTTCTGGGATTTTCAGTTTTTGACTTTACAGAGGAGCCCATCCTGAATACTGCATCCTTGTTGTTCTACCCTGGGAGCCACACAAAAATATTTACTCCTTATTCATGCAGATTTTCATCATATTGAAAACCTGTCAAAGTTATTTAGCTATGAAAAAGCACCAGCCAGCACAGATATGTTCAGAAGGAGGATACATTTATACCACTAATTCGATCATATCGACATGGAATGTACGTCTTTTCTCTGTCTGCTCCAGTGTGCATTTTCCAAGCTAATTTGATATTAAGGCTGAGAGACATGAGGCAGCACCAGGTGCTGCAGACCTGGGGCTGGACGAGGTCTCGGCTGGGCAGCCTCAGCTCCCTACAGCTCCCTTTGGAAGCAGAAACCAACAGGGAATACGCAGGGACTTTGTGGCCAGACCTACCCCTTAGTGCGGGCCAGGCTGTGAATTGATAGATCAACAACAGCCTTAAAAGGAAAATTAAAGCTCTATTATAAATAAAGCTCAGTATTTTTATTATTCTGAGTTTTCTGTTTTTTTCGGAGGGAGTCGATGCACTCCCGTGCTTGGCCCATGGTGTTGCAACCCCAGCTCCAGGGGGGCACAAGTGGGCTAGAAAAGGGAGGAAAAAAATGCCAGGCTGTGCATTGCAAAATATGGATAAATATTGACAACCTACTGTTTGTCTTAGACTTCCCTGGTGTCTCCTATAAAAAAATGACCCCTATGTCTGGTATTTTCTTCTCCTACTGTTATCCCTTCTACGCTAATAAACAGCAATTTAATCCTCCCCCAGACTTCAAATTATTGAGTAAAGGCAGCGTTTTGGGGCTCCTTGTGCAAGTTGTTCACCCCAGTGTTTTGTGGCCATGGTTTTGGGAAAAATCTTGGTCTTCTCGGGCTAAACACGAGACATCAAGGCAGCCACGGGGAGCTCTCAAAGAAAACGGCCAAGCTGGTGAACACAAGAGGTAGCTCCTCCAAAAATCATCCCCAAGGAGGGACTGGAGGAGCAGGAGAGGGCAGTGTCACCGCACACGGGGCCGTCAGCGCTCGTCCTGCCCAAGGACCCATCACAGCCCGACCTCTCCCTGCGCTCGGGCTCTTCCCAGCCGACTGTGTTGTTTTTCTGGAATTCTTTTGCTATTTTTGCATTCTCTTAATTTACAGACAACATAAATAAAAATCCAGCCTGGGGCTTGGTCATGTGCCCAAGCCGATCTCCTTTCAGTGGGTGAACCACCATCTCGTGGAGCTGGTGTCCCGAATTCCCTCTCCTTTTAACTCAGCCACGATTCCCCTGCCAAAGGTGAGTTCTTACAAAGCCAAACAGAGAAGGTTAAATAAATAAGTTGCTTTCTAAGTGCCAACTTATGTATTTCCAGAGCGAGAACATTGGCCTGTTTTCCTGCTTGACTAACTGCTTAACCATTGCAAAGAGGCGCCATCCTCACTGTCAACGTGCAAGCTTGTCATTCAAGGGTTAAAAAGGGCTTTTAGGTTGTATTTATGCTTAATTCTCACCGATTAAACTATTTTATGCTAAAATATGTTGCAGAAATTTAGGCGATTTGCAAGAGTGCCTTTCACAGGAGGCTTTTCCTTCTCGTATGAGAAGGGATTTTTCTTAACTCAGTCACCGAACCTCTGCTCAAAGCCTTCTCTGTCTGCCATAGGCTGCCTTTAGCACATTGCAAAGGGAAATGAAGTGCTCGTGCTGATTTTTCTGGGACGTAAAGGAAAGGTTTTATTGGCAGTCGAAGCATGACTGTGCATGGGAACCATGTTGTGAATTCTCATCTTGTTTTGGATCCTTATGTTCTCTTTCCTGGCTTCACTATTTGGTGTCTGGAGCTATAGATGTAGCCTTTCATAAAAGAAAATGCAGCTAAAACCCAGGGCAAGCACATGTTTGGCATACATCTCTCTGGAAACCTGATCTATTTTCTTCTGAAATGCATGGTGCACTTGAAAAATATGGCTATGGGTGATTTGGAAAACAATTATCCTCAACAGTCTCATTTGCTTTCTGAAACTGTCTGAAAACACCAGTTGACTAGAAACTAGCTGTAACCCCAGGAGGAGAATTAATTCATCTGTTTTCCCAAGGAAAAATAATTGCTATCAATCCTTCAAAACTTCGAAGGAGTCAGCAGTAAAACCTTTCCTGGAGCTGCCAGCTGCAGCTGCAGATCAGGGGGCAATATTGCAAGATCAATCCCTGCTCTTCCTCCACGGAGAGGAGGGCACCCCTGCTCCAGCATTCATCATAATAATTTATTATTATTATTTTAAAATTTCAAATATATCGATTCTGTGCTGCTGGGGGTTCTGTGTTGCTCTGTTTTAGCTGGAAGAAGTAGCTCTTCCCTTTCATAAAAGATATAAAGCCGAAGCACTGGTTCAGCGAGGTTGTTCAGTCGCATCTCTGCCTGGGCACGTTCATTTGGCAGCTAAAGCTGATACAGAAATCACCCAAACTTTGCACCACCTGGGAGAGATTCCCCCATGCTCCGTGACTCATGGATGCCCTCAGTGCAGTGCCATTCCGGGCCTGCAAATGGGAATGAAACGCTGCTGGAAAAACTGCAAGTTATTCACGGTCCCTTCTGGGATGTTTTAAAAAGTTTGGCCGCTTCACATCCAGGGTCCATCATCTGCACTTATTACTTTCAAGTAGCTGATTGGATGGATATGTTTCACCAAAATTGAGAAGCTTACAAGAAGCCTTTTCATTTTGGGCCAGTCAAGCAAGAAGCAGCCACTGGAAGGCCTCCCCAAAGTCCATGTCCTGCTGCAGGGCTCTGCTGACGTCCCACGGACGCAGCACCTTCGGCGCCCCGCGCGCGGGAGGTTCTCATCCGAGCTGGGCGGCTCGGCTCTTCCGTGGGATTTTATATTTTTCAGCTTGGCCTGAAGCATTTGTGCCTGTGTCACTGTTCATTTAATGGCACCCCGTAGCGTGGGTATTGCATGCACACATTGCTTGCACTTTCATTTTGGGGTTAGTTTTGCATGTGTGATGAAGTAAATCAAAGTGCTAGCTTTTTAATAGTTGGGTCCTGAAGTGTTTTTAGCTTCAGTATTTGGGCTTTGTAGTATCATGAATAATACCCAGAAGGTAAAAGCAGTGTTTTCAGAAATAGCAGCACAGGCGCAATCTAAAAATGCAACCAGACATGCATGCACACATCCGCATGCTCCATCCTGAACTTAGTTAAGAAAAATGTCCAGGGAAATGTAAAATCAGCCATGGAAAATGCCCTCAGCTGCAAAAGCATATTGCGCACATCTGGAGAGCAGCTGGACCGTTAACTCTTCTCCATAATCCTGTATCCCTCTTTGAATTTGTAATTGCTAAAATCCAGTTTTGAGTTGTTTGCAAGGCCATGCGACCAAATCTGAAAATACTGCAGCTGCCTGCAAGCCCTCATCTGTCTGCAGGCTGTATCTGTCCCCCAAATCCCGGCCCCATCTGTGGGACTGACGGGAGTTTTGGCCATGCCTGGGACAGTGACTGCACTTCCAAAGGGGTTTTGCAGCCCTGGAGGCAGAAGAGCTAAGGAATGCAAGCGATACCCTCAGGAAATGCAGACGCCTCTCCATGCTCGCTCTTGGCCAGGGCGTTTCACCTGCGCGCGCAGTCGCCTTCCTGGTTCATCTCCAATGGCGAAGCCGTCCTTCTCAGCTTAGGTCCAAAAAAAGGAGAGCAATTTCCACATAAGCCCATTGTGTCCTGCTTATTTTCAATCACTGATCTTGCCCACCCACCCGCTGGCCGAGCAGACCCCAATCCAACCGCAACGGCCCTCGCCCCGTGCAGAGGCCCAGCCTGCCCTCCCCGGGGATGACACCTCCTCTCCAGCGGCGCCTCTTCCAGTGGCCTCGTCCCTGCCTTGCCGAGCCCGTCCCAGGCTGCACGTCCCCCCCATGCTGCGCGCTGGGTGCTCTGACCGCCGGCCCCCGCGCTCAGCGGGGCCGTCGTGGCCAGGCTCCTGTCCGCGTTGCGAGTGCATCGCTTTGATAGGATTAACTCCAGTTTTTCAGCAGTTAAGCGCTGGTCTTTACATCGTTTCTGAAGGGCTTGTGCCCAGGGTGCTTTGACACAGATACGCCCTTAGTTTTAAAGGGAAATGAGGTGCCACGGCTGCTCCTGGGGCTTAGCCAAGCTCAGGATAGCACACGTGGCCACAAATTCGGGCCCGTCTGAGCGTCCTCGCCGTGCAGGGCTCGGGGTGGTGCAGCAGCCGCTCGGTCTGGCTCCACCTTCTGCTGGGCTTGCAGAGCTGCTCGGGGCTTTGCGCTGCCGGCCCGGCGGCGCCTGCCGAGATAAGGGCACCAGAAGAGACGGGAACGATCAACTCCGCCAAACACAGAGGAGCTGAAAATAATGCATTATTTAGGGCTATGGTTTTTAAGCGGGCATCAGGAATTTGGGGGCCTTCCAGGTTTCCTTGAGCTGGCAGCCCCGGCGGCGCTGAGAGTGTTTTGCACCAGGAGCACCCCAAAGTGTCCCGGGGAGACGAGAAGGCTCCTTCCTTTGCTTCTCATTAGCACTTTCCAGCCTCCCCTCATCCCTGGGGTACCTTCTCATCTGCTTCAATGCTTTAAATTTTTCTTTTTTTTTCCTTTTCCTTCTTCTTCTTCTTTTTTTTTTTTTCCCATCTGCATTAACCAAAGTTTTTTTTTTTTTTTTTTTTTTTTTTTTTTTTTTTTTTTTTTTTTTTTTTCCCCTTGAGTTGCTGTGTTCAAGGGCAGGTTTTAGTCCCGGAGCTCCCCCGGGCTTTTTCCATCCATGGTCCCATTCCAGGCAGGTGCTTAGGAGGTGGTTACTTCCCCTCCGAGGGCCTCAGCGACCTGGGCTGATTGGAGGGGAAAATAAATAAATAAATAAATAACCAATTCCCGAAGATCGATCATGAGAAAAGCTTGGAAGCTGCACAGCTCCTGACCTGTCTCTCCAGGCCTTTTTCTCCCAGGAGTGGAAATGTTTTCTCAACGCAATGGCAGGAGGGCCGAGGGAAGCATTCGGTGGCAGAAATGTAGCCGGATGGAGAGCGAGGGGAGTCTCCGCACCGCTTTATGCCGAGTGGTTGTCCGTGGAGCATCCAGGTGCGGAGGGGCTGTCCCGGCTCTGGCTCTGTCCCCGGGTGGCTCCCACCTCTGAACCTCACCAAGCTGTTGGGCGTGGACGGGCCCGCGGCAGAGCCGGCGCGGCGGCTGCGCTGCCGAACGCCCCCGCGTGAACGTGACGGAGCCGCGGCAGGGGACGAAAAGAAGCTCCCGTTCGCATGTTCCTGTTAAAAATCATCCTAACACAATGGGAGAAAATGTTGGAACAAAACTTAGATTTAAATCATGTTTAGTGATTTAGTGTTGTGAAGTTTAAATAGTCTTGCTTTAAGCTTTTTAATAGGCTAGTAAAACATTTCTCTCTTAATTGCTTGTTTAAATCCAGGGCGGATGGACGATCACTGCAAATCCTGCCGAGATGGTGTCTGGTGAGCTCATTAGTCCCCAAGCAAAGGGATTCAGAGGCAAAAAGGCACCATCGGGGCATAAACAGTGGATTTATGGATGTGCCCCATGAATCACTGCAGCCCACTGGCCCCTGCGCTTGTCCCTGCAGCCAAACCAGCCGTTTCCCTGCGGTTTGAGCCCATTTCACATCGGTATTTTGAGTCTGCTGCAAACGCTCAAGGTCAGGGGTCCGGGGCTGGTCAGCGGAAAGGGAGAGGGCTGGAAAACAGGAGCGGAGGAAACCCAATACGGAAGCGCAGCAGGGTTAGTGGGACGAGGAATGTGAACCTTTCTGATCTGGGTGATAAGAATCCTTCATTCTGCTTTTCATCTCTAAAAAGAAACATTTTTTCCCCTCTATTTTTGTCTATATTTGGTGTAATCAGATCACTCACTCCACTGAAGCTTATTTCCTGCTGTTGGGTACATTAACGCTATTACTTGGGTATTTATTTTTCCATGGTCCTCTCTGTTTCTAATTAATTTGTGCTGATGTTATGCAACTATGTAGAGTCTGTGCCGCCTTTAATACCTGCCAAAGCTGGCTCCATTATATGCCCTAGTATCACAACTCATTTTTGGGTGTTTCCTGCTATTTACCTTTTTATTTCTAGCTTAGCAGTTTTGGATGCATGACAAGGTTGCTTTCCAAAGGCATCATAGGCCAGAGGGCAGGCAAAAAGAAAGCATCTGGACATGCAAGGATGCTTAAAAGGAACATCTACTAGCAGTGACTGGTAAAATCCTGATTTTTCCTTTTTTTTTTTTAAATGAAAGTCAGACAGAGTTTTCTGCAGCGGAGCCAACAGAGATTGATGGTGCAGAAAGATCTCTGTCTGCTCACACATAAATAGTCTATGTGGAGCTGGTAGCCCTACTCTGACAACAGCTGCTTAGTTCTTTCTCTATAAATGATTGCTTTGCCTTGGTTTCTTTCTTTTTTTTTTTTTCTTTGACAGACATTGAAATTTTTCATGCGTGGGAGGTCTCATAAACTGATTAGGAAAATTGCAACAAAATCATTTTCTGAAAAAAGGCTGGGGGTGGGAGATGTAATTTCAGCTGTTTTAAAATCCCACGGAGGGGCCGCAGGGCTCGGGCGCTCACGGGTGCTGGGAGCTCCCAGGGAAGGACCCCTAAATACATGAAATCCCACCTAAATCCAGACAACTCCAGGCTTCGTATCAGCTTGCTTGGACCCAAAGCTCAGCTTGGTTCTAATCAGTACTGCCTTAATTACCTCTGTGGACAATAACCCAGACTCTGCTTCCTGGCTTGCAACCTACAGTACATCTGGCCTCTCCAGCTGTGAAACATGAAACTAGGAGAGAATCAGCATTTTCGAGGACTTTTTTTTCTGTTAATGTAGCGCAGCCATTTTATTCCATGTGACTTTAAAAATTAACAATCCTACTGTAAATGCATTGCAAATATTCCATTTAAATTTAAAAGCTCTATATTTCTATACTACACACATATACAAATACATATAAAATGTACTTCTTCCTATCCTAGATGTACAAAGCATGCTAAAGCTCCTCTTATTATAGAGTTATCAAAAACCTGGTTTCTGGTTTGGCAAAACTGAGCATATTTCCAAGCATCCAGGAAAGGAATTCCTTAATGCCACCCTCTCTGCAATTAGGCAGAGAACACTGCAATTTACACAAGCACTTCGGCAGTTTTCCTCAAAACCCAACTGTGCAGTAAGTGGCTTTGCTTGAAAACCCAGGCTTTGTTTTCACATCTTTTGGCTAATGATAATCTGTATCTCATGCTACGTAACTACCCATGTAACTGCCAGGGTGGTTTAACAGGAAGGAAAAACAAGGCAGCATGATCCTATTAGCTTTGATTTTGTTTTTCTTGTTTAATCTGGAGTTTTTTTGTTGTGTCAGCCTGGTTTAACGGATGTGTTGCCACATAAATGTGCAACTCTGAAATTCAAACAGGCAGGGAGGTTATTCAGAGATACCAGTGTTAGTCATGGCGTTCCTTGCTTACCTAAGTGCAGCCAAGAAAACAGGCAAAAGCTTTCAAATATTTTGCAGACTTTTTTTTTTTAATAGTATCATAATCACTAGCAATCATTTGGATTTCCAGTAAACAAAGAACACGGTTCCCTCCAGGTTGGGTGGGCACAAGCTGGGGTGTTTTACCCTATTTCTACAGAAGTACACGAGGTGCAAGGTACTTGAGTGAAGGAGTTATCCTTAGCACCGCAGCCAGTTAGACACGCTGCTCCCTGACTTGTGCTAGTCCTGAAAGAGGAAAATGAAACACATCAGCATGACAGGAATTGCAGCAGCAGCTACTGTTTAGGCACAGCACCCCCATCTCCCTTGGCCAACTGCGCCAACAGCTGCTCCAGCATAATTGAAAAATGACAAATGAGCCCCCAGGGCTTCTGACAATGTTTATGTCCCTTTCTCTACTCTGCATTCAGATTTAGGAAGCACAGGTGGGACACACACAACTGTTAGTACATTGGTTTGTGCATTGGCAGCTTTCTGAAAAATTGGCCGTAAGGGGTTTGCCAGCAAAAACAATGCTGAAAAAAAAAATCAAGAATTCATCAGGAAGATAAACAATTCGCTAGGCAAACTCCAGTAGAGCTGTTCAAGCAGAAAGTTTGGTATCACAGCCCTCACGCATCCATTGATTTTCCTCTGTAATTATCTGCGATTCCACTGCCGTGTTTAAAATTTCAACCTATATGGCAGCCCTGTAGCACCAAAATGGATATGTACGCGGTGCTTACAACTGCAGGGTCACAACAACTCTGCTAGTAGAAAACTAACTTGATCTCATTTTGTATGACATAAACAAAAGGACCAGCTTCGAGAATCTGGAGGGACTTGTTTTAAATGAAGCATCAGCCACTTCCTTGAAGAAGTATTAGGATTAAAGAAATACCCCCAAATATGAGAACCACTGTAAGATATACAAATTCAATTGCAAATATCCATGTGGATTTGGTGCAGTTTATTTCACTGGCAATGCTAAAGCACATCTTATTGCTTCCCTTAAATTTTAAATTGTTTTACTTAGATGCTGGCAATGAGGTCTATCCATAGCTCCTTAAATGTGAATCATAAACAATTTTAACTAAAATATCTATGCTTGATGATCCATTCTGCTCTGTGGTTATAGGTTAACAACAGTACAATGAATTACTGCTTGAGATAAATGAACAGAAATAAGATCTTAATCTTTCAAACGCTTAAGCCAGGTTTCAACCCAAAAAGTTAAAAGAACCCCATTTTATATAAGCAGCTTCATGTAAACTAACAAAAGCAGCTGGTGCTTTTGGTCACAAAATGCTCTAGCAGAATTTGTATAAACACAATTAAACATGGTGATGCAGCATCTGCCCTACATTTTTATGGTCAAAGGGGTCATTCTTTTCTGCCGGACTTTCAGTAATGACATGTTGAACAGCTTCATTTTCTAGCAGCTGAAGCAGAACTGCAAATCAAGTAATTCCCCAGGCCGCCTTCAACGGTGATTTAAGAAAAACACAAGCAAACTAACCAGGCTCTGTCAAACAGAGTACAAAATCTTTATTAGCCAATAAGTTAAAGTGTTCTCATAAATAGATGTTCTAGTCTTTCGTACACTGTATTGAGCATAAAGCTAGGCTTCATTTATTCCTCAGATTCTGATCCTTCTTCATCCTGACTGATTTGGAAGTAGCGTAGTTCGTACGTCTCCTTGTCAGAGGCCACCACACGAAGCCAGTCACGAAGATTGTTCTTCTTGAGATACTTTTTTGTGAGGTATTTTAGGTACCTGAAAAACAGCAATTACACGTTACAACTTTGTCACAGTGTCGTTTAACAATTCTTATTGTCTGCCTTCCATCCACAACATGGCTCTGGCAGTGACATAAACAGTGCAAATTTTAGGTACTGATTTTTTTTAAGGGATCACTCCATTTAGCACACAAATTCTATCCAGAAACCAGAAATTATTGCATTTATCTGTATAGCAGATAATGTATCTATATTTCCTTTCTTGTGTTATAAGAATACATATTTTAATAATAAAATTCATAAAATTTGTTATTTTGATACTATTTAGCTATACAGCACAATGTTAGTAAATCAAAAGCATAGGAAAGTAAACCTTGGTCTAACTCAATACATATTAGTATACCTGTACTACCAAACTAAAGAGAAGAAGTGTACCTCTGCTCTAATCAGCATGTTGATATACTGCAATCCTAACACACCAAGCAACTTAAGGCTTCATCTGACTTAAGGGATTTCTATGCCATACACACATTTTGCACACACAAATTTTAATACACTCATTAACGTAATAAAACAACTGCTCATGATATAAAAGCAGTTAGGCTTTCTAAAAGCTTATCTTGGCTTAATATACTTCTAAGAACATGTATCAAGCATCTAGGCATTACTACGTCTGTATTAGAATAGTACAGTATTATTTGCAATTTAAACAGATAGTAGTTTTAATTACTAATATTGACAAAGTCTGTCTGCATTGTGTTCGTAATTAACATTTACAGGTGTTGGTAAGACTAGTACTTTCTCCTTTCTCTGTAAAAGTCTGCAAGACTGAACATATCACCGTACAAAATCCACTACTGCAAACACAACAGAAGGAAACTTATGCCGACCTTTTAGAAAACTGCTTCTCGGACGTCACCGTGATCTTGTTCTTGAGGCGTTCAATGTGAACAGTGTTCCCCAAGTTGCCAGTTTTCCCGTTGACCTTAACCTTCTCCTTTAGGAACTGCTCCTATTTCAACATCAGAGCAGAAATACAACACTAGGGAAGGGTACCCTAGGTGTGCACTAGGGAAGGGACCCTAGCCATACAACAAGTATTAAAAAACAGTTTACTGTGACCTGACAGTATTTGCAGTGAAGATTTTACAACATGCAATTAAAAAACACTCCTGTGTCAGCAGGTAGCAGGTGATTCAACTTTAAATGCTTCTATTCGTAGCTACAGAGCAGCTAGCCCGTAAACAAAATTTAAACCCCGAAAAGCTTTTAAAAGGCAACCCAAAAACCACAGAGCAAGAATGAATTTTATCAGCTAGGAACGTAACATGCCCAGCTGGCAGGTGTGGCCATTTAGCACCAGCCGCGCACCCAAGGCCCGGGCCAAACTGCCACTTACAAAATTCCCAGAGTCAAAAATGCCATCTTCGACGGGATGGGTCAAGTCCAGGCAGAACTTCCAAGTGGCCTTTTTAGATTTTCTGTCTTTTTGCTGCTAAAAAAAAAAAAATAAATAAAAAAGGCAGAATAAGGGTGTGTCAGCGCTACGTGTCCCCGCTCCCCTCAGGCCCGGCCGCGCCCCGCCCCGCCCCGCTCGGCGGCTCCTCCGAG
>VZSV01000051.1:4823429-4843005 GCA_013398735.1 Nothocercus julius
TCCCCGCTGTCCCCTCGGGCCCTCGCCGCCGCCGTGGGGCGCCCAAGATGGCGCCCAGCCCTTCTGCCACCACCAGCACCGTCCCCGCTGGTCCCACCGTCCCCAAAGGGACGCGGCTGGGTGAGGGGACGCAGGCAACATGTGCCCGGCGTTGCTGCGTGTCTGCACTCTCCCCATGGCACCAGTGTGGTGTCACAGGGCTCCTAGGACACACTCTCCCTCATGGCGCCTCTGCCGTCTAGGAGCAGCGCAGCGCCTCGCTGTTTTCCGTGATACTAGCGGCGACGCGGGCCGCGCGGCTCCTGCGTGGGCCCTCGCGGGCAGCAGCCCTGTTGGTCCCCAACGCAGCGCGGGGTTTACCCGCCCTTCTCCCACGGGGTCGCGAGGGCAGCAGTGCCTGCCGCTCAGCGCGCTTCACTGGCAGCTCTTACACTGTATTTCATTCACCTTCGTGTGCGACGCGTTTTTGCGTGATTATACGGATCCCACTGGGATTTCTGCTGCGTGCACCCGGTGGGGTTTTGACTTCGGCTTTCACGTCCTCATGGAGACTCCGCGGTGGCTGCTCCGCGTCTCTGATGTTCCTGACGCCGAGGAGCTGCCCCTCGTGTCCCGCCGCCGCTGCCCGCGCGCGGAGCCCGGCTCCTTCTGCCAGGTGCTGTCACGCGCGCCGTGTGTTTGCTTACCTGCGCGCGCACGAGCAGCTCAACGTGCTCTCTGAACGTTTTACACTTCGGTAAAACGCTTTGCGAGAGTTACCAACTGCTCTGACCCCAGACTGGAGTGGACTAATGAGCACTAATGATGTTTTCTTTTCTCGAGTGTCGGATTATAGATCCAGTTGGTTTTTGGAATTAGCACACTCCTTTTGGCTGGCTTGAGAGTGCTGTGCAAAATCAAATCTTTCTGCTGAAGTGGAACTGTAGATTTTTTTTTTTTTTGAGACACACAAAATAAATATTCCAAGGCAGCCTTTGTCAGAGATTCAATAAAAACTTGTAGATCGGCTTCGTTGGTCATAGCTTGCAGGCATCATTCCTTTGTCTGAATCAACATTTATTTTCCAAAATGTGTTTCCTAATAGTGCTAATGTGATTATGCCACTTTTCTACAGAACAACAGCAAGATTTTAAAGGAGATGTGTAAATACCATGGCCTTTCCCATTTACATATATTTCATTTCCTTCTGTTCACATGTGCTTTGAATGTTATGCAGCTGGATCACAAAATTCTTTTCATCTTTTTAGGAGATTCAGTGTGTTACCAGACTTTGGCTCTCCTCTGTAAATTCTTTATATAAATTGGATTACAGAAATGATGAGGGTTTGGAAAGGAACTTTTGGAAGGTTTAAAGCAAGTTGTAGGCATATCATGGTTATGTTCCAGAGAAATTTTTTATGCCCTAAAACACCTTGTTGAAGTCTAGACTTAGCAGTATGAATCTGAACCAGCTTAGGGGTAAATACACAGCGTTACATCCAGCAAACTGCTGGTGGCATTGACCCCAACATGAGCCTGGTGTAGCCTACGTGATACAGCCGCTGGTCTCTGGGTACTTGCCCACCCGTTGACTCCATTAAAGACATTCAGCTGCAGAAAATGCCCCCCAGC
Organism: Nothocercus julius; assembly: GCA_013398735.1. Taxonomy (NCBI): domain Eukaryota; kingdom Metazoa; phylum Chordata; class Aves; order Tinamiformes; family Tinamidae; genus Nothocercus; species Nothocercus julius. The sequence goes on from VZSV01000051.1 coordinate 4,825,041, forward strand.
TCAAAGAGTTGGCCCCCAAATATATAGAGAGAGAGATATATATGGGTGAGCATATGTACTTGAATACAACTCAGTTTAGCTTCATCCTCATCTGCCCTTTGCCTTAGGAGATGGGGGTTACCTTCCCTCAAGGAAATGGAAAACAAGCTGAAACGAGGCAGAAAGATCTGTGATAAATTAGTATGGAAAGTGTTAATGGAGCCAAATGTCCCGAGTTTATTGGATTAAGAAAGTCAAACTAATTTTAAAATTATGCTTAGAGAGGGAGAAAGTGGATATTGTTAGCCATTTGTACCACACAACGGAAAAGTCCTAATGGCAATCATCTCGGCACATTAGGAAAACACCGCCAAGGCTCTTGCTGACAAGATGCTTTCTCAGGGATTATTAATTATATTGCATTATTAGCTAACCACGCTATGGCAACGTATTTTGCATGTGAACTGAAGTGCAGTGACCATTTAGCTAATAAGTATGGAGTTGGTCTTTTGAATTTTCTTAATGATTAGCAGCTTAGTAGAACTATAACACCGAGAGATAAAAAATAATGATTGAACAAGCTGTATCTCCAGCACAAGCTTTAACTGGAGCTCGCGTGGAGCTCGGGCAGGTAAAGTGCAGCGTTCCTAATTGCCGGGCTGTTGTGACAAGAGGAGAGTAAACAGGCTCACAGGTTTCACCTCTCCTGCAGCCCTTGCCATAGGTGCTACCTTACAGTAACTGAATCCAGCTTTTTATTACCGCTCACTTAGTAATGCATTGGAAAACCCTGACTGGTTAGGTGAGAGTGTTATTAATCGATTGACCCTCACTGCTGAGTTAATAATTTTGAATCTAACCCATCTTGGCAGTGTCGTTTGCTGATACCCCTCAGGCTTTGGGATGAAGCTCATCGGAAATTTAGCGAGGTGTTTCTGGACATCCTTTCTCCTGTTAAACAAACTGAGTCAAAGTGTGGAGGAGAATTCACTTACAGTGGGGTTTGGTGGGGGGTTCTTAGGGCCAGGGCATGGGAGGAGACCGGGCAGCAGGAGCACGGGGATGTGGGCACGGTGCCAGGTCATGGTTTGAAGTTTAAAGCGCTAAACTGTACCAGCGTGTGTGTGTGTGTGTGCAGAGGATTCGTTGCCCCACGCAGGAGGGATTTCCAGGCGGGCGGTGGGGACGGCTGGCGTTGGAGGTAGGTTCATCTCCAGGCTGTTCGGCCCCAGGGCTGCTCACTGGCAGCCCTGCGGTCTCAGCTCGGGACAGGGCATCTCAAAGGGATTTAGCTGAGAGCCTGCACAGCAAATACCACCTCTGGAGCAAAGGTATCTTGCCAGGGAGATACCTCCTGTCTGGAGTTGTGTGTGAGATGTGTAAGGAGAAAAAACAGCAGCACAAGTCAACACACAACATAGATGTTGTTCATTGTCACTTTTATGTAACAGACATAGATGACAGTGTTGAAAGCAAGAACTCATCTCTCTTTTTTTCCCCTTTTTTACGTTCAGACAATCCATTATATCATTCAACAGCCTGCAACAGGCATCACAGAGAGCTTCTGAATCTGCCGTCTCAGCCAGCCACTTCTGGGGAAACCTGTAGGCTGCCAACAGACTTGGACAGTCTGACCCAGAGCCTGGGAGGCCCCGAGCTGCTCTCTCCTGTAGGCTCCAGCCCACGGTCTTGATTTTTATGCACTCTGCATGTACAGTTTCAGCCTCGAGTTCCCTGTCCTGTGTAATTCATGACAGCTATCCACCCAGTTTTTCTCTAGTAGATGGTCTGTCGCTTCAGGAGAGCCTTTGGTGCAGTCTCCTTACTTCAGCGCACACAGTGGATCAAATGCATCCTCCTTGACCCATCTGTTCTGATGCTTTCTGTTATGCTTGATCCCCTGTTACACTATTGTTACTGCTTCACCTAGTTATGAGCTCCCAGGGACTGAGCAATGCTAATGTTCGTCACTAAATAAATAATGAGTTTCTGTCCTGAGAAAGTTGCTAGAAAGTATCCTGCTATCAGAACGAAAAAAAAAAGAAAAGAAAAAAAAGTGATCTTAAAAGCTCATGCAAATAGCAGACTTTTACAACTTTTCCCACATATCACCCCAAAAGGAAGAAAAATCCTGGCAGTTTGATTTTCTCACAGGCAAGTATCTCGTAAGGAAAAGAAAAGAGCACAAATAAAGATAGAGAAACAAAGCAACCTCCCCCTTGCAAGCTCTCTTTGCTGAACTACACCCCAGCCTGCAAAACCATAAATGGTGCAAAGAGGGATTCAGAACAGTAGAGCATCTTGCAGATAATGGTGCTGTACCAATTAACCCTTTGGGTTATTATTAATTGTTAGGGAACAGGGGACACCCATTAGATTAAGCAGTGTACCAGGAGGAGAGACCCTGCTTGAAAGAGCTAGCAACCTAAGTAGGAAAGGCAGAGAAAGAGAGTGAGGTTTTTGCTCAGTCCATCATACTTAGCACTTCATGTGATCAGTGTTTTGTGCTTGAAGTAACACTTGGTTTCTAAGGTATCAGGCCGCTCAGCAGAAGGAAGCAGCAGGTCCAAGAAGAAAAAGGTGAAAATGTAAGAATACAGAATCGCCCACTCCCTCCTTCCTTCGTTCCCTCTGGTTTATAGGCTTGGCCAGCTAAAAAGATCATTTTCCTCCTGGGCTGTTTCAGTGGGGCATGAAGATCTGCATGTAACATATTCCTTCCATTCTTCCCCGTGACTCTTTCTGGAGCCCAGCTATATGGAATATTTTAGAGTAAAATGCCAGGTTAGCACCTGCGGCTCTAAGGTCCAAATGTTACAGCTGCAGGAGTCAGGAGGTCAGGCTGGTTTATCTTCCTGGTTTGTCAGCTGCAAGGTGTTTGTGAAATGATACTTTTGCCCAAGGTTCTTTCCGTTGTGTAAGGAAGTGCACGCTTCATCCCTGCTTGTTCGTGGTGATTTCTAGGCCTCCTCGCTGCCTCTCAGGTCTTCCAGCTCAGTCATGGCTTTGGCACCTCTGATGGTTGAGTGCTTCTTGCGGCGGAACGCAGCCGTGATCTCTTCAAATGACTTCCCTTTTGTTTCTGGTACTTTAAAGTACGCAAATAGAAAGAAGGCTAAAAGCAGAGCTGCAAAGATCACGAACACATACGGTCCACACAGGTCCTGCAATGAGAAAAGTGGGAAGAAAGGAAACACCATGAGCACTGCAGGAATTACTTACCATTTGTACCACAGATGATTTAAGATTTTCAGAGGGATTTGGATTTCTGATAATTACATGCCACTCCAGCACTGTGATCACACAAATCATTTATTTGTAAGGTTTTAGAAGGCTTTTTTACTGCAATGTATTGGAAACACATTCCAACGATGAAGTTGCAGGTCCAGTTGCAGAAGCCAGCGATGGTGATGGCGGCGGGGCGAGGGCCTTGGCTGAACAGCTCGGCTACGATGAACCAGGGGATGGGCCCAGGCCCGACTTCGAAGAAGATGACGAAGAGGAAGATTGCAACCATGCTGACGTAGCTCATCCAGGCAAACTGGCTCTGGAAAGAGTGAATTCAGTGTCACCGTCCCAACATGACTGTCATTAATTAGCACTGATTAATCACTTTTTTCTTACACAGACAGGCAAGGAAAAGGACTGCATGTGTGTAAATAAAACTCCCAGTGGATGAACAGCAGCAGGTTAGATACTGCTGTTTGCTGCCCTGGGTAATCTAAGTGAGCACCATTAATATGAACTGTATTACCCTGGCTTCCAGCAGCAAGAACTGGAGCCCGTGGGGGCCGTAGGCACGGCCAGAGTGCAAGCACTGGCTCTGTGCAACCTCTCTGGATGGGCTCCACGAGCAGATGCCTGGGTAAAACACATCCAGGTAGCTTGGGAGTGCTCTGCTGAGCAGTTCGGGCATCTGGCCCATGTGAATCTGTGTCGTCTGGGTGGTGATTCTGCAGTTACATCAACAAAGCTGATGTAACTCTGCAGAGCTCGTCTCGCCTGGCTGTGGCCCTAGAACTAGCAGAGCGCGGTGCTAGTGTTGCTGCTGGCAGAGGGACATGGCCCTTCACAGCTACTTCAGCCCAGCTGCATCTTTAAACCCTCTCTTGTGGAGTCACCAGAGAGGCTACAACACATTATCATTAATAACCAGGGTTGAGGATGGCACCCATTGCTTTATTTCTCATTGTGACAGGAATTTGAGCCGGTGTTTGGAACTGTCTTTAATAGGGACTGGCAGCATCTCCTCTACCTGTCCTCACACACTGCCCTGTGTCTTTCACAGCCTTTCCTCTCTCTTGGGGGCTCGAAGGAACAATTTGTCCTTTCTCTTCTATGACAAGACACCAGTCTAACATCCATGCATCAAACAAGGGAGATCCAAGTTGAGGGTTTAGGGCACACGCTGCGTGTGGAGGTATGTCCAGAGATCTCTTATCAGATGTGGGATCACCCCATGGGAATGGCATAGAGCTACGTGTAGGAGACAGTTGAGTTTGTTGGGGGGCTCAGGGAGGAGTGAACAGCTTTTCTAGCAGTGGTTAAGTGAGCACTGGGGTATCATGGGGCCAGAGAGGACAACCTCCTCAGGCACTGCTGTAACCAGAGATGACTCTAGTCATGGCCATTTCGAACTGTACTTTCTAAGGACAGATGTTTTCCAAACTTCTTTGAGATGAACATGGAAAACAATCAGTTCAAGTAGTAGTTTGTCTCCTCTTATTTGAAAACCATTAAGAAAAAAAAAAAAAGAAATCCTTACCAGGAGTGCAAGTCCAACTGTCATGGCCACAGCGCTTACCAACATACCCATCAAACCAGACATGAACAGGGAGCGTCTCCCTGCCTTCTCCACAAGAAAGAGCTGTAAAAACACATGCAGCAAATCAGTGTCTGGCATCCCTGCCCTTAGGAAGTTCATTCAGTTCTCTTAGCAGTGAACAGCCCACCACTGTTAGCCATGGGCAGGTACCACTACCAGGCAGCATTGCAGTGTCTTGGCTCACATAGTAGAAATCAATGTGCTGGTTTCCAAAAGTCACAACTGAAACTTGACAGGTGTCTATCAGGGAGGCATATTAAGCAGCTGCCTTGCTAAGGGCAAGGCAAAACCATGTATGCACAGAGCTCATGCATTTCCAAACTCCTCCTTTTGCTAAGAAAGAACTAGTTTGCACTAATTTGGAAACAGTCTTCAAAGTGCAGCAAGATGGAAGTCACATCACAGTTCTGTAGCTGCAACATGGTCCAGGCAGATGGAGACAGGATTTTGTGATTTTTTCCTCCTATGGCTTCCAGACTTTTTTTTCTTTTTTTCGCCCTTCCCTGGTAGCCACAAGACTTGCTCCTTCTCAGCATCTTTTTGGGGGACACCAGACATCTAAGTCTGAACCAGTCACTTCACCCAGTGAAGTGTAAGTACAGGAGAGCTGTAAGTAGCTGCAGAGGGCAACGCACCTTGCTCTAAGACACCATGCATTGGCCTCTGAAGCTGCCTGCTCCTCGCCTTCCCCTGTAAAGGACACCCGTGGCCACAAATTCAGTCTCACTTTCCTGATATTATGGCAAATGATATCAGCTTCCAGGAGTCTGTCTCATTTTCTGGAGGCAGTTCATCCTCCTAACTTGTAAGAAGCAGAGGATAAGCCTCCACAATCCCTTCTCCCCCTGCCAAGGGCCTCCCAACTCTCCGTGGTTCTGCTGTTGTGCCTTTTGATCGGGCTCTGTCATTTATTGACGAGCTGCGGATAATTTTTAAGTGCTCACAGCCAAAAGAAGCAAACATCCCACAGGCCGTAAGTATTAGCACACTTGCGGCTGATAATGAACTGCAGGAGAACAGACAAGCTAGGAACAGATCTCTTTCCACTACACATTCCATCTTTTTTTATAGGCCCTGGGTCTACTTTCTCTAAAGTAATTATACCCCGAGAGCTCCTGTCTTTTGGGCATTTTATGGTGGAGTAAGACCTCTTAGAGCTGTGTATTTCTACCTTACATCTAGTAGTGGTGTGTAAAAGGCCTTTGCTTCCTAAGGATCTCTGTAAAAATAAGGGAAATGGCTTCGCTTGGTATTCCTTGTTCTTCTGATAATAACGGCCACTTTGCAAAATAATTGCCTGCTGATTGGAACTGTGTTGATAGTCTCTGGAAAGTGATGAATGATGAGGAAGGCTGTGAAAATGGAAGCCATCCTTTTATTGTCACAGAGCTGTGCATAGATATGATGAGGATGGGTGCTACGTTAATTTCATTACTGTGGAATAGCCTCTGGATATTACTCAGGTAGGTATTTTGTAAAAACAGAGGAGAATTTAGAAGACAATGGGTAAAAGAGAGGTTGGGGGCATCTGGCTTTCCCCATCACAACCCAAAGCACCTACCTGTTTCCCAGATGAAAGAGGATCAGTAGAATTTCAGCCTCAAAGATACCTTTTATTTTTGTGGAAATGCCAAGCTAGCTGAGCTTCCCTGAACATAGCAATGCATTTCTAATTTGTGGAGTATTTAGCAGTGCTCTTTGATGGCAGTGGATTGTATTTTGAGGCTTAATTGTGAAATGGGACATGTCTAAGGAAAGATTTTTCCTGAGAGTAAGGTGTGAAAAATTGCAAATCCAAGTCCCAGCACCAGGATAAAATCTTGGTTTTTGTAAGCTAGGCCAAAAATATTTACTTACAGAGATGACAGTGAAGACCGTGTTCACCACTCCAACGCCAATGGTTGCATAAACTGGTTGATCAACTCCAGCTCTCTCAAAAATGTTTGTAGAGTAGTAAAAGATCTATCAAAATACATTAGGATAAAGGATTAGACAGGATTAGATAACAAGGCTGGTGGAACTTTTTGTCCTCTTGAGGGAAGAGTTGCAATTGCTTGGCTGAAATTTGAAGTAATTTAATTATGATTAGTTTTTCAACTTTTTAATGGTTTGTTATAGTAATTAAAGCTGAAACTTTCAAAGAAACGTAAGGGAGTTTAAAATCCCATTGAAATTCCCCTCCTGAACTATGGCATTTTCATATTTAAAAAATATTTTCTTTCTTGTAGCTCTTCTATGTATAATATTGAAAGTCAGTCACCAGCACGGTAATGCTGGAGACAAATACCTCAATATGGCTGAATTTTAAATGAATTTTGTAATATCCTTGATGCATTGCAGTGACTCAAAGTTCTCTCTTCTCTCAAAGAATGTGGTGATTTGTGTCTTACGGAAGTTAAGGATGAGTAATAAATGGCTCCATAACCCAGATGGACTTACGGCGTTGATTCCTGAGAACTGCTGGGATATCTGGACCATCAGCGCCACTATGACCGCCTGCCTGTACTTCGCAGCAGTGAAAAGCTGCCTTATGGAGACCTTCTTTTCACTAGCAGCTTCTTGTTTTTCCTTTTCCATCTCAGCAATCTCTTCCATCAGATCACAGTTTCCTCTAAGCCTTATCAGATCTCAAGAAAAAGAAGATCACTGTTTTATTTTCAAAGGGAAAAATGCAATAATGCAATCAAGGAATACAGTAGCAAGAACAGTCCTTCTAGCCAAAGCTCTTGAATGGACATGATGAATGTGTCCTCAGCTGCAGTTCTGAGGAATCCAGTAGCACATCTACAGCTCGCCAATGGCCTAGGGAAGCCCCTAAATGTGTCTGCTGGCAAGGTTTAGTTCTTCATGAGCTCCGAGACACCAGGTTCCCGCCTCATGTTTCAATAATGCCTATTAGTCCCATATAAACATGCCCTGGTCCAAAACTAATTTATACTTCGCCAGCTCAGAGCACAGCTGTGCAATGCTCTGCCCCGAAGCATGTGGACAGACCCTCTTTTCATCAATGCTGGCTTTTCATCTCACTTCTCAGTTGTTTCCTACCATCGACTGCTCTTACTCCTTGCAGAGACAGCTGGAATGAGCTAATCTGCGCCATGCTGGGAGGTGCATAAGCTAGTGCAGTGACTGCACTGGGTTTCCAGGGTAATTGTGGATAACACTGAGGAGAGAGGACAGCTGTCCCCCAAAAGATGTTGTTTTATACCCAATTGAAAAGCCTTCGAACTGAGCAGGGATTTGGGCAGGTGGGGAAGGGGAGGGAAGGGAAGGATAATTGATTTACCAGAATCAAAGCACACCCCAGAAACAGGCTTGTGTCACCCACACAATGAAGTCGATAAGAAGTCAAAAATTGTGAAAAGTGTGAAACAAGTGGAGGATTTCTTCCTCCTCTAAAGTTTCTTTTTTTTTGTAGGACATTTCAGATTTCTCTGATTTGTTCTTACTCAAAACAAGCACTTTTTGAACGGGGTAATCTTCCAGAACTCTGCAGTTTTGGTGATATCAGAAAACTGTTTCATCCATTTGATGGAAAGGAGTAACAAAATAAGGCTCACCACATAAGCAGTAACATTTAAGCACACATGCGTGAGTCTGTGAATATATGTGGATGTCTGAAATCCCTCCAGCAAGTGTGCTTGTTGTGGGATGGAACAGTTGTATCCACTTACCCAGGCTAATAGTGTAAAAACAATTACAGACAAAACCTGAAATCGTGTCTTACTTTTTTTAGCTTCCTCCACTTTTCCCAGTTTGATGTAAAGGTATCTGGGGCTCTCAGGACAGAGCAAGAGCAGGAAGAACTGCAGGACAGCAGTCGCACCAGACAGAGCAAGAAGCAGGGGCCACATCTTATCATTGCCCATCAGAAAGTCTAGTCCAAGAACCTGGAATAATTGAATCATGTTTGAATGCAGCTGATATATTTTACAGTTTAGAACAAGAAAGTGACCGATTACTGTGGCATTTTTAAGTGACAACCTGGAAGAAACCTAGAAGCAACTAGTTCTCCTCATTCCCCACAATATGCTTTCTTTAGTATGATAAACATTTACCATGAGGAAATCAGCAGATGACATAAAATGTCATGAGCAAGGCACAGACAGGCCTATCTGTGTTGTCCCATCTGCACTGCTGTGTGTTTGCAGATACCAGGTCACTGGCGAAAGTCTAATTGTAAAGTAGTAAAAGAGAGCCAGTGTGCCTTCATAACTGTCCTAAGGAGCTCCGCAAAAGTCTGGAGCTCAGACTGAAATTCATGCTGCGTGGGATGCCTGACGCACCAAGACAGAGTGAACTCTGGGGCTGCAGCACAGCACCTGGAGTTGACTTGCAGCAAATATGTTAACTCCAGCTTTGTTTTGCGTGTGTGTTAATGATATTGAAACCTGAATGTGAAGGATCTCATGGTCAGGATCCAGTCCGGCTCTGAGGAGGTGCACAAAAAAAAATTGCAGGAGATGGGAGAAATTGTTTGAAGGGGTATTTTTGATTTCAGGAGAGGAAGTGCTCTTTGTTAAGGACACCTCTAAATGAAGGTAGGAGTTCAAACCCATCAGAACAAATTGCTTGAAACTCTCCTTTAGGTTTACGGTGACATTTTAAGAGATTTCTCAAGGATTTTCTCAGATTCATCCTGGGGTCTGCCTGAGCCCTTCGACACCCTCGCTGGTGCTGCGCGTGCTGCCCCTTACCTGGCTGAAAAGGATGCCCGTGACGATAGCGAGCTGGTGCAGCGTGCCCAGCGCTCCTCGCAGCGCCGTGGGGGACACCTCGCTGACATACATGGGCACCAGGCCGGAGGACAGTCCTGCACAGAGCACACACGGGCGTCACGTCTTCCAGCTGGCAGCTCAGCAATCAACAGAAACAGCTTCCCAAACTGGAAAGGAGGATGAAACCTTGTGCTGTTTGCTGTGTCTTGCCAACCCCCTATGTCACCTTTTCCCTGGCCAGGAGAGGGAAATGAAATGCCTGGCACTTTGCAAAAAGTGCTCAAATATGCCCCAATTCAGAAACACAGTTCAGTAGATCTTTACATTTGAACACCTACATAGCACACAGCAGAAACGATCTGCTAAGAGAGGTTATTTTAGACCAAAGAGCTTTCAAAATCTTGTCTTGAACCTTTGAAAGGGAGTATTATTCCTGCCCACCACTGACAATGATAATAACTTGTTTTTCTAAAGGTAACTCTAAAGTAACTCCATCTTATCAACCTTCCCTCTTCTCTTTCCACTATCTACAGCACTACCATAGATAGTACTCTTATCTAGGGAACATTTTAAACAGCATGAGTAGCAACATGCCTGTTATAACAACAACAACAACAGCCAAGAGCAAACCTCAGAGGTGCTGCTCAGCAAGGCAGGACTAGGATCTAGTATAAGTAAAATAAACTGACTTCATGACAGGGCTGACCTAAATACTTGTGAAAAAGATTTTGAAGTGAGGAGGGCAGACACGAGGAATTCCTTTTCTTCATGCCTCCCTCTTTCCTAGAGGGAAATTCCCACATGGAGCTGGTGAGCCGGGGCTGCAGCACGTGTCCCCTGCGTCCCTGCGGTGTCTGTGTCACGCTGGGGCCACCCGGCCGCGTTGGGGCCTGCCGCAACTTACCACAGTAGAGGCCTGTGATGGCTCTGCCGGCGATGATGAGGATGTGAGAGGGTCCGAGTTTTGCCAGCCCCATGAGGAGGTTCCCGACGATGGAGAGGACGTTCACAACCAGCATAGCCTTAACCCTGCAATTCAGCAACGGCAGAGCTGCACTGGGATTGCCAATCTGGCCCAGAAACCGCGTGGTTGGCAGCTGGGGAAGGGGGTGGCCCTGCTTAACACTGGCGATGCCCCGCGCCTCGCGAGGTGCACGCTGCATTTCTCAACAGCACTGGGGCAAAGAGCAGGAGCCGAGCAGAAAAGCTAGCAAGGATCGGAGCACAAGGCTGCCACGAGAGGAAAAACCCTAGCCCCTTGCTTTGCTTTGCCATTTAGATGTGACCCCTCTCGGATTGAAAACTTCACTGGTGTAAAGTTGCAAACACGATCTGCTGCCAGTTGAACCCAACTGCAAGAGTACCTCAGGTCAGCTTGCACGTCCCCAGCCAGAGAAATGCACTCTCCTGCACACACTGGGGTAGAAAATCAGAGCAAATGTCAAGTGAGCTAATCAGCACTACAGGGGAAAGAATAACGAACATATGGGTGGAAAGATATATGGAAGGGCTGCAATCACAGTGGCTAAAAGCGTATTATACATCCTGTGCAAATGCTATGCAAATATCCTCCTCTTCCCTTTGTCACAAAAAAATTGGAACAAAATTAAAAAGTTAATAATGATTTCTCATGAATTTCTTGTCAGAAGTGCTAAAAGTTACAATAAAGAATCTGATTTATAATTTAGGATTTTAATAAAGCAGACTTTTGTAATATTTGGAACAATATTTTGGAGGTTTGATTTTTTTTTTCCATTAAATTGGGAAAAATAATACAAAAGGCCTTTCTATGGGGGGAAAACAGTTCTAGGGTGGGTGGAAACCAAACAAAAAGGCTGAGGCTGCAATAATTTGAAATTAATAGAAGCTAATTGACGTGCTGTCGCTCGCACGCCTGGTGGGAGCGTTGGGGGGGCTCCGGTGCAGACCTATAGCCGTGGGCTCAGCTCCCAGGTTATGACGAGCAGGGTTGCTGAGCTGAGGCTCTGTGAGCAGGAGCGGCGCCGCGCCTGGCTCTCACCTGCCCAGCCGGTCGCCGATCCAGCCCACGGTGAAGGAAGAGATCATGCCTCCCACGGCGAACACGGACACCGAGAGGGACCAGTACATGGTGAGGACGGGGGGGGGGACGGCAGCCCGCACCATGGCCTCGGGCTCGGCGGCGCTCTCCAAGCCGTCCGATGCCGCCAGGCTCGGGAGGGTCGTGGCGCTGTGCTCCCCGGAGGCGTTGAACGCGTGGCTCACCTCGGGGGCCACCCCCAGCACCCGCCCGTAGTGGGCCTCTATCACCTGCGGCGCCAAAGGGGAGAAACGCCATCAGCCTCGCGGCCTCCCCGCTGCCAGCCCGGCCCTGGGGGGCTGCAGCCCCACACAGGTGCTGAGCCCCTCTGGGCGTTGCTTTTGCGCTGAAAACAACACGGGGACCTTCACGGCCCGGCTGCTTTCGCTGCAGGATGGCCGCGGGGGGATGCAAATCTTTTTGTCACCACACTAGCTTATCCTGGTGGGGTGACGCCATGGGAGATAACCCCTGGAGGGGGACAGTGCCCTCCTGAATGGCTCTCCGAGTTAAAACCCGGGCCCCTGCGTCTCCTCGGCCACTCACGCAGCGCCGACGTGGCGTTTTGCAGGGCTGACCGCTCCGCTTACCTTCTGGGGCGCGTTGATGACGCCCAGGCTGTAGCCGTACTGAAAGAAGCCCAGCACGGCAGTGGAGACGGAGAGCATCAGAGTTGCAGTGAGGTGCTGCAAGAGAAAGCAGGGACCTGCCTCACCGCGGGTCCTGCGGGCACCCAGGGCCCTGCTGCCCCGCGCACACCCAACACGTTTCCACAACGCGGACCTCGCGCCACCCTGTCCCTGCGCAGGAGAGGCCCCCTGGGACTCTGCTCCCTGCGCGGCGGCCGCGGAGGCACCCAGAGCCGCTGCTGCCCCGAAACCCTGGGTGCCCCGGGCACCGGCCGCACAGCGGGGTATTTCCGAGCGGGCCTTGGGGACACGCGGCCACCTCCTTTGATTCCTGGGGAGCTGGAGGCGCACGTGGGATGCTCAGGGCAGGATCGGCCCCCCGGGCACATGAACGTTGCCCTGAATGAAGCAGTCTGCAACCCACATGCTGCTCCGCGCAAGCACGCTCCCATCAGACACTCTCGTCCTCTTAAAATATAGTTTTGATGAGCTTTTATTCACATCTACGCTCTAATAAGTAAATGTAAGTGGCTCTAGGAACATGCAGGGCTCCATCCCCAGTCCTTCTACAGGTGCAGTCCTACTGAGGCAGAAAAAGTAGTCAAAAATGACCAAGAACTTGAATTTCAGCAGTGCTGTCTGATGAACTATTTCCTTCCATCATAGCTAAAATTATTTTATAAGCTGTCAAAATTCCTAAAAACAAATAGCAATCTCCCAATCCCTCTCCCCCAGCACTCGGTACAAAGATCAGTTAATGAGGGGGAAGATTTTTTCTTGTTGCTTTTGGCTTTCAGAAGCAACGTATGCCAGTGCCCTGTGCTGACTTCCCTCAGAAACACTAGCATAATATAAATACCAATATACAAATACCACTAAACCTTGCTTACCTTCTCTTCTCGCATTTTATTTTTCCTGTCCATCCTCTCAAACTTGCGCAGCCCTTCGTGGGAGCAGTTGCTCGGTCCTGGACTGAGGAGGGCTTTCCTGGAGCGTGGTTAGAGCTCAGACACAGAAGGAGGGACAACGGGAGGGACGGAGAGAGCAGAATCGGCAAAACGGACTCGTGCTCCAGATGATGGGACTATATCAACTTTGAAGTTAATGAAAAACCAAACTGTCCATGACATGCCTATGGGTGAACCTGTGAAATCGGAATAATCCAGCTCAGAGGCTGCTTTTTGTCTGTCCCTCCGTCAGTCTGCAAGACCAGGAACCACGGCTCCGTTGCATGCCAGGGACTTGGGAATGTGTTAACAGCCTGTTTTCAGAAGATGTTCCTCAACACCTTTCTTGGCTTCTATGTTGGATTTGTTTGCTAAATTACAAACCTTGTCACTGGATTTTAGCAGGAAAAGCTCTTCCAGCATATGTAGCAAAGACATTAGAAAATGAATGTTGTACTTAAATGGCACCTGCTTTAAAATATGTTTTTGTGTGTGTACAACATATACTCAAATATATACAAATACAGATGTATACAGATCTCTGCCTACATATATATACACACACATGCACTCAGACCCTTCAAGAAGTAGATGTAATGATAATATACGTGCATTTACAGGCATCCTGAGATCTATGTGCACCCAGAGACAAAACACAGTAAACTTACCCAGACCGTTACAAGAAGGGTACATTTTCACTAAAAGACCTACGCTGCTTTCAATGCTTAGCAATTTCAGCACCACCAGCTGATCTCAGTGTTCTCAAACACACTGTTAACCTTTGGCTTGACTTAGTAGTCATGCAGGTGGCACGTTGGTGCGAATCCAGTCTGAACTAGTCTACTCGTCCTTGTGGAGTTGCTTGTTCCTGACACCATCGGGAGACATCAGCCAGCTCCCTGGGCCAGCTCGCAGCATCTACCAAAGTCTGAATCACCAAGAAGCTCATTAATCCCAATGCCCTGCAGATAAACTCTGATGGGTCACGTCAGAGTTTTCACCCCAGCTGGTTGCTCCTAGTCATTGGATGAGGCTTGCAGTCAGTCAGACCTCACATGGGCACAAAATGTGCTCTCTAGAGAGGAAGAGGAGGAGAAAAAAAAAGATTAGAGAAAAACCACTAATCTTTGCACTGGCCTCAGAGTAAAACTTTAACTTCAAGAGAAAAGTTCATTGCATTCATCTGCCGGTTCATTCCAGCCACAGCACCTGCATCCCCCTGGAAAGCCTGTGGATCTGGAGAGCGGTGGGGTGGGGAGGGGGAGGACACTGAGGCTGAGCTCTTTGAAGTTTCCCCCCTATTTGCCCTCGCCGCTGACATCTTTGACCGCTTCTATTGTATGCATTTGCTCTCTGTGTTTGTGGATACTGAGGCATTTACAAGCTCCTTCTCCTTGCATTGCAGTTAGACCCTGTGAAATACCTCCGTGCAGGTGGATTGTGAGGATAAGGGATTAACTGGCTCCTCAAGGTTGGCTTGGAAAACAAATGAGGAGCCTAAACCAATATCCCGAATTGAAACCTTGAACACTGCGAAATTCCAGGTCAGGACCAAATTCCCCTCCACGCAAAGAGGGGAATTCCTCACCTGGAATTCCCAGCCCATCAGACACAGTCTGTGGCTCCCGGGGGGTCTGAGATAAAGGAAAGCAACTGGACTCCAAAGAGTTTGCAGGTTGTGCTGCTGCAGAGAGCCCGTCTAGACACTGGAGATGGAGAGCGAAGTGGCACTTCTGTTGCTTTTAGCCTGCCCCATATGATTTTTTTCCTCGCTCAGCACCCTTGGCCAAGCGCGTGGTCCTCCACCCGAGCGGGGAGAGTTTGCTAGAAACCCAGGGGTTGCACACGGGTCCTGGTATGGAATCCCACAATGGAGAGGAGAACCTGGAGGCAGCCTCCTTCGCGAAGGAAACGCTTCCAGCTGCCCCGCTTTAATGGGAAGGCCCCTTGCCTTGCCAGCCATCACCTTCTGCGGCACCTCTGCCTGCCTCTGCTTCGGCTCCTGCTTGGAAAGCTTCCTTTGGCTGGGCAAAGGAAGCAGACTGGGCAGCTGGAGCAGAAAGCTCCAAGCTTGGGCAGGCCCACTGCATTGGGAAGACCGGCTTGCAAATTTCTGCTTCCCACTGCAAACACCTTGCGGAGGATGTGTCAGAGCCTCACATGTTGGCTCTTAGCTTGGAAAATCAAAGAACAGCACCTGCAGCCTCCTGCATGCTAGAACAGCATGCTAGTCTCCACCAGTATAAATGATTAGCCAGTCTAATCTCTACTTTTAATGGCCTGTTGCTCAGCCATAGAGCTTATAGTGCATTTATCTACACGATATAGCAAGCTCAGGAGCAATATTATCCCCATTTTGCATTTGTAAGTGAAAGCATGCAGCAGGCAAGTGATTTCACCAAGGCCACACAGATCACAGCAGTTCGGAAGGGAGGGTGGAGACTGAACCTGGGGCCAAGAGCATCCTCCCCGCAGAGCCAGCCCTAGGTGCTCGTGGCCAGGACCCAGGGCTTGCCAGCTCACCTCTGGCTCATTTATGCTTTCTCTTGTATGCCGTGGCCTTTGAATATGAGCACGAGAAGAGCATCTCTCGTGTTATTTTGTAGCCATGAATCTCTTGGTACTTAGGTTTCTTCACAGACGTAATTTACACTATTTGCACAAAAAGTGACATTTGTGTTACGCTGCAGGACATTGCTAAATATAATTAGGCGCTAAAAGCAGGGGGTTAAAGTTTATAGTCAGGCTTTGCTTTTGAACAACTGAGCACATTCTCACATCAATGGAAGTAATTTGAAGATACTACACGGACTGTGATGCTGTGTCATGGCTGGAGTGATTTATGCATCCTATTTACCAGGTCTGGGCTCTTCAGAGGCAGCTTTGATGTAAAACAAGGAGCAAAACAAGAAAGAAAACAAAAAGGAGAAAAGAAAATTGAGGACTGCAAGGACTGCAAGGTTGTAGCCTTCCAGATAAAAGTACTCCAAAAGGCAGAGAAAAACCGAGAGGCAAAACAGAACAAAACAACACAAAAAAAAACCCAAACAGGAAAGAGAAGGTTGCAATGGCCGAAAGGAGAAGCAGTGGTACGTACAGCCGGGCATCTTGGCGGGTGTAGCATCTTCATGCCAGCAGCACTGGTGACAGGGGCCGCATTTCCTGAGCCCCACGTTTATTTCCGAATGCATCCCCGCCGTTCGTCCGTGGCAGGGAGTCTCTGCTTGGAGCAGGGTGGGGAATGCAGCGTTTGGAAAAAGAAATGGAAGATGAGCAAACCAAGGCTGGATGTATTTATAGGGAACCGTGTTCGGGAGGTGCCTGCGTGTGGGAGGAAGGTGAATGAGTCAGTGGCACCAGCAGCCTTCGTGCCCAGCTAACGGTCAGTGTCCCGGGGACGAGCGCCAGCACAAAGATATATAAAAGTCACAGCTTTGTGTTGAAGTTTTGTGTTTTATTGTAGTTGGCACCAGAAATGCGTTTCATCTATGTTATGTTCATGTACACACGCTGTAAACAAGACGGTGTTAATATCGGTTTCTTAATGACTGCGCTTCAAACGACTCCATGTTTTTTAAAAAATACATTCACATACTACCTTATGTTTAAACACAATGACTCCCTTTTGTTCCATAACTGAATCCCCAAACCCCACAATAAAAATAATTAAAAAAAATCATTTAAAGCTGTGTATTCTGAACTTGTCACTTCAAGGGGAAGAGGAAAAGGAGAGTTACCAGTTTGCAATATAAACTCAGTAACAATCTCCGGTTTAAGGTAACATCAGTGATAATATAAAGAGCTGGCGGCAATCCCGTGAGGGAAACCCAGCGCTGCCATCACGGAGCCCGGCTGCCATTTTGTGGCCTCATGCAGGCGGGGGCGGCCGGTGGCAGATGGTGGCCTAGTGGCAGTGGGAGAAGATGCCGACTGGGTGGCAACGGCAGCGGGAGAAGATGGTGGCCAGGCTGGACAGGAGAACACTGCAGCCAGGTGCCAGTAGGAGAAGATGGCACCAGGACCCCACCAGGTGTGGGGAGAAGATGGCGGCAGGGCGATGTGGGGAGAAGATGGCGGCAGGGTGGCGCTGGCTCCCGTGGCAGGGGGACTCATCACCACCCGGCGATCAAGCAGCCAAACGTTTTCTTGTGGAATCACAAAAGATTCAAGGTTGACCAACTACTGTTGATTGTTTTTAAATTACTTTTTAATAAAGCCATCGTTGCTGAGTACACCAAGATTGCCAGTTAAGCTCTCTATATGTCGCTGGAGGTAACAGTGCTGTGCTGAACAGCCGAACGAAAAGAAAAACAAACGAACAAACAAAACGAGGTAGGTTAAAAACCAGCAACACAGATCTCGTTATGCGACACCCTAATACCACAGGCAGCCATGCTTGCAGCTACTGAGAAAAGAAGAATCCCAGATACGCACTTAAAAGTTTAAATCAATTGAGCAGAGTTTATAAGGACACAATTCAACCTGAACTAAATACATACACATTTCGGCACAGATGTCGTTTTTCACTGTATGTTGGGTAATTCGCGAGGGAGGGGAGGGAAGTGAGGGGGAAACGAGTATAGATCCCTTGGCCAAAGAAACCACATATATATATATATTTTTTAAGCTCTTTACAAGCCTGATTCGGCGAGGCGCCTTCACGCGCTGGGGTGTCCGCGCTGCAGCGCCGTGCAGGATGCCGGGCCCCGGCGGCCATCTCAGCACCCGGGACGCCACGCGATGGCGACGGCGTCGTCGTGGTGCCATGGCGGGTGGCGGCGAGGCCACAGCGTCCCCCCGGCGCACAG
>VZSV01000051.1:4843580-4879442 GCA_013398735.1 Nothocercus julius
AAAAAAAAAAAAAAAAGAAAAATTCGTAACCCACTATAACACAGCTTAACCAGGAGGCCGGTTTCCCGAGGCGCGAGCGCGGACGCTGGCCAGGGCCGTGCTCTCCGGGCCCCTCTGCCCGGGGCGACGGCGGCGCGGGATGGGGCGGCAGCGCGCGGTCCCCCCGCCTCTGCCGCGGCAACGGCGTTAGTCCGCGTGCTCAATATCCTTTAAATTAGAAATAATGCCGTGACGGTAAGCGCCCCCTGCTCTTCTGTTACCAGTTCATCATGGAGTTTCTGTTGAGGGTCATGAAAAACACTTGGCTACTTCCTCCGGATCTCACTGACGCGAAAAACACCTGTTTTGGAGAGGGAAAGCAGAGCACGTGGTCAGACCTGAAGCAGCCAGGCAGCACTGCTGACCAAATCAAAAAAACAGATCAAATCAAAACCAATTAGTAGTAGGTGTGGTAATAAAGCCCTGAGTCATCTATGTCTTGCTATCAATACCAAGGACAGCAAGGTCTGTAACGCCTTAAAAATGCTAAGTTTATCACATATTATTTATCGCCATGGCACCATATATTATGCAATATTAATAAGATCCTGTTTTTAGTGGTTTGTGCCTTTGCTAAACGTTAACCATTTGGGTCAGATACCATGTGTGGTAATTATCTGCTTCAGCTGAAAATATTTATCTTTGCAAAAGTCAGTCACAGTATTTTAGCTGATTTGGAAAACTAAGTGAGAGAAAACTATTTTCTTTCAAACTGTTAAAAGAACAGAAGTGTATCTTGCCTTTCTGTGAAAGATGTGCCTTTTACTGCTTCTTTGAAGATCCACCAATATTTGACCATAATAGAAGGCTTTAAAAATAAGTAAGTCATAATTTCTAAATTCCTAAAGGGACACATCTTCAGCTTCTGCAAATGAAATATCTGAATTTTCTGTCCTTTTTAAAATAAAAATTACTCAGTTCCACACATCTTTTACTGCTAACCATTTCTCCTTAAAAAGATACATCTGTGTTTAGCATTTCAAATCTACCACTGATCAGTTGGCTTCAATATTAAAGCAAGATAGCAAGACTATAGCAAGACTGGGGGATGCTTTTCGGCTTTTTTTTTTTTTTTTTTTTTAATAATAGGATCATTAAAAAAAAATCTTTATAAAACCTGCAGAGCCAAGGACTCAAAAGTTAGCAAAAAAGCCAGCTATGGTTATCTGAGCCATTCAAATTCAGTTTCTTGGGTAGCTTCCTTATCACATACTTAAATGTATACTTATACTTAACTGTATGCTTAAGATAGAATTTTTTCTTCGAACTCCAGACTAACTCCATAAAATGCTAGGCCAAAGCTCATTAAATGAGCAGCTATTCAATAAAATTATTCTGGTCTCCAATCTTATTTACTGCATGTTATTAAACCACGGTCTGATGATAAAACAATCAGCTTCTTCACGTGTTCCATTATAACAATCATCACGAAAGAATTCCCTACTCTGCAGTCCCAGTTTATCCTTGTGAAGCCTTCTGAGACGAGCAAATACATTTGTTCCCATTCTGCAGGACTTTGCATTCAAAATACAACTCTGTACCAACAGCAGCTATCAAGTGCAACAATTAATGTTTAGACACAACACTAGAGAGCAATTCAAGTCAAGTCAGTGCAGATCTCAGCCTGTGAAGAGATACTGCACATCTTCTCACCACAGGCTGAGATCTGCATCTTCTGAAGGTAATGAATTGGAGTGAGGTTAGGAGTAGTATTTTTAAAGTGGAACTTTAATTACTTATTAACCTCAAGATAAACCAGGCCTAAAGTCAAAAAGTAGCTGGTTGTAGCTTAAAGCATGGATACAGGCTTTGACGTGGACTTACCTTATCATTTCTTTCACAGAGAAACTTTAACCTTTGAGCTCGCTTGTGCATAAATACCCCATCCAAATGTCCTGTCTCCACCGACCGAATTTCAATAGCTTTCTCTCCCCAGCCCATTATTTGATTGGAATGAATGTAGGCTGTCAAAAGAAAGCATTTGGTAAGTGTTAAAATGCATTCAGATAAATATTATACTACAGACAGAAAAACTCTCATCAGCTGTTATTTAGAGGAACCACAGAGCTCTGACTGCTAGAGGTGCAGACCATCAGCAGCAACCCTCAGTCTTCATACAGTGCTCTTCACCCACAAGTTGCTGAGTACTTTAAACAGAGGTATCACTTCTTCCTCTCTCTGTAGATGAGAAGCTGGGTCATTGAGCAGGTTGGTGAGCTGTCTGCAGAGGTCATGGAGCTGGGCAACAGCAAAGCCAGAAGAGCAACCCAGGGTCTTCCAGCTCCACACCCAGTATTTTTTCCACTCAGCACAGCACCTCACCACTTCACAGCTTATATTTCAGATAAGTAAGACCTAAAACATTGAAGTCACTTGCTCTTGCTGAATAGGACCAAACTGTAGGCATTTTGCAATTGCATCCATTATGTAGAGAGGCTGTGAGAGGTCTACCTTGATCTACAAGGACCCAAACTGACTTATTTCATTGTTGACTCTGTATTTGTCAACAGCATTTTACAAAGGTGAAGAGGAAGGGTTAACCTACCCACAGAAGTAGGCATTTCTCCCCACTGGAGCACCACGTCTTTAGTTATCCGCCCATAGGTGTTCACATACACCCCTTCATCCTCATAGCACACAAGCATCTCCATCCCGTCTGTTTTAGGCAGGATGACAATGGCGTGAGGAGTAATATTGCCCTGAATCTGCAGTCAAAATAAACCCTAAAAGTCAGAATTACACTGAATGGAGAAAGGGGAAGGGGGAAGGGAGCAGAGCCTTAGAAAAACAAAGCCCCAAACCAAATTAGGAACAAAACCCTCACTTCATTCAATAAACCGTCATAGACTTTTAAAGATAAGCCCGATGGAGAATAAACTGTCATATTTACCCTGCCATGAAAGCTGTCATATACATCAAGGATAAACAGGTTCAGCAATTACGAAAAGAGCACAGCATATACAGCTTATACAGCTCCCAAAATGATGTCTCATGTTTGGTAGCAACAAAAATCAGCTGCTGATTTTGACTGATGAATTCATCTTTTATTCAAATCAAGGGAAACAAAAACAGAATTTGACATGCAGCTCTAGGGAGGAAATATTCCCATTTTCTTGAGCAATCAGTTGCTAGCTCCCAGGGTTGCTACAGTAACTTTCAATCCATGTCTGACTTCCCAAAGTTAAATAACCAGGCCAAACCACCCTAGCTTCGTGGCTACCTCTCATAGAGGATGCTCTGTTGCTGAGATCACATCCAGCAATTCCTGGATTTGATTAAAAACACAATTCTTGCAGGCTGGTTTCTCACACTGCGTGATCAAACAGGATGGACAGAGTTTGGGTGAGCACACCTACCCTCTCTTTTGTAGCACAGTGATAGCTCATGGACCTGAGAGCAATTCTCTGGCAAGTGCCACCTGGCAGACGGATTCCAGGAATTTCAGGCAGCAGGCTTGATTTGGCTTACCCTAGTCCTGCAACCCTTGCTTGGAAAACCTGTGCTGCCTCAGGCTAGAAATGAGAACCTGCTGGTGAGAACATCTGCTGTGCCATGCCATGGAGAGCACACTGGGCAGTCAGTGCTTCGTGGATCTATTTTGCCCAATAAGTGAGAACCTGGTTTCATGGTATCTTGCCTTATAAAGAGCCCCATTACAGCTCCATGCAGTGTATGGACAGTTTCCTTTCTATGTGATCTGGCCAATCTTTATCCTGACTGCTTGGGCACTGGAACAGAAATGGCCTGTGTAAATCACAGGATCACAAAGTGGTTGAGGCTGGAAGGGACCTCTAGAGATCATCTAGTCCAATCCCCTCGCTCAAGCAGGGACACCCAGAGCACGTGGCACAGGGTCACATCTAGGCAGGCTTTGAAAATGATGACTATTAAGCCCATGATACCTCCAAGTCCTCTTTAATCAATTATCAATTATTAGGAGAGCACTGGAGCATGTCATACCCACGGCAAGATGTCACCTGGCTGGGCACCATTTCTGACACACCTAAAGCCTGCCTGGTGACCTGTGTTACTCATGCAGCAGCACTCCTCTGAGTACTCACGTGAGATGGTATATAGATATCGTAGGAGTTCCCAGAATCTACATCAATCACATGGAAACCAGTGTGTGATCCAAAGATAACCTTGAGTCTCTGTCCCTCTTCTACAGTGAGATCCACAAGCAATGGTTTGTGCTGGAGATCTGCAAAAGACTTTTATAATCCCTTCAGTGAGTATCATAGAAAACAAACAAATTCCCATAGCAGCAGCCTGGTAGTTTTGAAGTCGTATTTGTCTGGATGTTTCCTATTAAATAAGTTATTTATATTCCGGTCTCTCTGTTCCTGGGTTGGATGCCTTGGAGGGTATTACTCAGTCACTCCAGCCATCTAAGCAGATTTGCTAATGTAGCTTTTTTATAACAATACATCTTAGGAGAAGCTACTGAGCATGGATGCATTTCCTTCCTCCCCGCAGAAGTGTGACAGCCTGGCTTCTGACACAGTACATAAATGTTGCATTTGCCACAAAGTCCCTGTAAAACATGACTTGAGCGAAAGCTTGAAAACCAGACCTCTGTGGGTAGAAATAGTGCAAGGTGGCTGCATAAAAAAAAAAAAAAAAAAAAATCAGGGGCTCTCCCTCCCAAGGCCACTGCAAGGTGCTCACCCTTGACAAACACGGATCTTCTCCACAGAAACCCCAGGCCAGCCCCAGAATTCAGTCTCTAACGGAGGGTGATGGGGAGCTAAATTTTACAGGAGTGGATGGTTCAGGCGGTACGTGGGGAGCCCCTCTGCCTGTGCTGCTCGGGGTGACGAGAGCAAAGTCTGCCAACAGCGGTGAGCACCCCGCTCCCTTCCTGCAGGGACCACCGCTCCAGCCGAGGCTGCTGACAGGAGCCAGCTGAGCCAAGAGCTACTTTTTCCTGTTCCAGCCAACCTGGTGGATGCAGGCTAGGGAGCAAGTCTCTGCCACAGCCACGTCGGGGAGATCTCTGCACGACTTCAGTTTCTCATCGGGAGTGTAAAACCAGCAGGAGGAGAAAGCAGCTATTTGCTCTCTGCACAGGGACCAGGCTAAATCTTGACAGTGTAAATCTTGCTACTGTCCCTAGAGAACTCTGCCTAGAGGGCACAGAAAGGCTGCTCAGCCCACAGGCTGGCGAAGCAGCTCCAGGAGCACTAAGCAGCATCTTCCCTGCCTGCCCACAGGCACTGCAGGCTGGATCCTATCCCCTTCTAATGCTGCTGAGCTCTTCAAGTCACTGAGTCCATTTATTCTGGCCTTTGTTCAGGAAAAGGAAATGTGACCTAATACTGAATAAACCCGTTGATGTTGCAAGGATGCAAAATAAGATTACTCAGCATGAAAGTCTCTGGGAGACACTGCCCCTTGTGACTTGCCTCTGTGCCGAGCTTAGGATTGAAAGTGCTCTAAAGTACTAAGTACAAAATACTCTTTGGCAGGTTTTACAGACGAAAGAAAGGTCTCACTGAAGGAACTTGAGGGAGATGAAAGGAAGAAAAAGCAGAGAAAGTGTGGGTCATTCTTTTGGGCTTCCTATCCTGAAAACAGCTCATGCCGTAGAAGGTCAGAGGGCCTTGCAAAATAAATATGGAAAATAATGCCAGACACATTCCAAATTATACATAAAACATTAGTTAAGAGTTAAAAAAAAAAAAAAAAAAAAAAAGAACCAGCCACTGCCCCCCATTTTACTCATGGACACTGGGTCAGCTTTCTGCAAACTTCCCAGCGCCTCCCAGCATAAACACTACCAACAGTTAATTGTGAGCCACACACAGCACGTATCAGCATCAACTCAGGCAAGGATTTCTGAGTACTCTCCTGCCAGGGGAGGCACAGCGACTGTTACGTTTCTGCAGAATAGCTTTGTTTGCACCCCTAGGGCGTGGAAGCGCCTGGCAGCTCGCAGGGGGTCTGCTGGGCAGTGCTGCGGGCGCTCCTCCTCACTGCCCCAGCTCGCTGCCACTCCCAGAGCGCACAGCTGCATAAAGCAAGACACTTCTCTGCTCTCAGAGCACAGAAATCCCGGGTATTTACAATTACAGAGTGTATTTTGGTAATAAGATAAACATACCTTAAACGCCATAAACTTGTGATACGGTTTAGGAGCCCAGGCATATATCTCTACAGCATTCTTTAAGGCAATCACCAAGAACTTGATTCTTTCATATTTCACTAAAATCAAAATAAAACTGATTTTTAAAACATCCATTTTCATTCAAACAAGATTGAATAATTCATCTCCAAGAAGAGTTTCTAAGGCTATCTCTCTGTTGGCTGCCATCCGGTAAGGTTTGCACCTATAGATGAATACCAAGTTTATTCATGGCTGTGGTCTACATATAATTCTTATCCAGCTTCCCTATCTATGTTCAAAATACCATCTGCACAATAGTTTTTCCATAGAACAAATCACCTACAAATACGGAGAAATCCTTCTTTTCCTTTCT
Organism: Nothocercus julius; assembly: GCA_013398735.1. NCBI lineage: Eukaryota > Metazoa > Chordata > Aves > Tinamiformes > Tinamidae > Nothocercus > Nothocercus julius. The sequence continues at coordinate 4,850,099 of VZSV01000051.1, forward strand.
GATCAGATCAGATTGGACTACAGCCCAAAAATCCCCAGATATCCAGTATCTTTTGCCTGTAATTAATATAGTAAATGATTCATCAGATAAATTGGAAGATTTTTAACAATGAGCTATTTTAACAGAGATATTCTCTTCAAAAATTCTTCCTTCAGATTAAACTTTCCTCCACCCACAGCAGACAATGAAAAAAGCAGCGCAGCCTCCAAGAGTGACCAGCCCAGCCCAGCAGCCACTCACCGACTTTGTAGTGGATGCAGCCCTCCAAGTCTCCGACTGTGATCCAGCCCTGCTTCTTCTCTACTTCAGGGTCGTTGTGTAAAATTCTGTTTCTTAACCAGGAGAGATAGTACACGCGCAGCTTGTTCTTCTTTCCTGTCGGGAAAGGAGACTTTCCAGTAAGAGCTAATGAAAAGTAAGGAAGAGAAAACATGCAGCCCTAGCCATGCAGGCACAGGCCTCTCCCTGTGACACAGCTGCTGTGGGTGAGCACAAAGCTCTTCCATGGAAAATCTTGAGATTTCAGTGCCCATTTCTACTTACCAAGAGGAAAGCTAATTTTTTTAATTTTTTTTTCAGTGATGTTGAAAATAATAAAGTAATGGGCTTTAGTATTCTTTTCTTGTGAAAAAAAAAAAGATAACTTCACATGCCTAATGCAAAGCAGAGACCAGACTTCTGCCTCCCACACTGCAGGTGGGTGAAATAAGAGACAGACTCTCTCACTTACTCACAGGCTGGAAATGTTCCATTTTGTGTAAATAAATGTGCAAAGACAGAGAATCAGGCAAAGCAGAGACATGAGCCCAGCTCCCTTAGTAATTTACCCAACCACTAAACTACCTGGCGTTCGGCTTCTTTTTCTCTCTCCTGCTTCATACACCAGCAATTCCATCCTGGAACCAAGGCACCTCCCCAGAGTTTTACAGACACAATTACATAGCTGAAAAATTCCTGGGTTTTATAAATGACCATTCTCTGAAGAAAAAAAAGTCCTAATTGGAAAACGTCTGACTAGCTCTCCCGGTTACCACAGCAATACTACAGAGACCTGGCTAAGCAAAACGTGCCTTTGGCGCCAGCAAGAGCCTGACTCTGCTCTCACTCTTGGTGACAGAAGCTCTGGGGCCAGTTCACCCACACGTGCTGCGTTACAGCTCAGGCCGGTATTCACACCCTAATTCTCCTCTACTGCTCCCACATTTCTGCAGTTTCTGACACCTGCTATCCACAACCCATCCCAGGTCCATCCTGATGCATGATTTTCACGTAGTGCACAAGCGCCTCCGTTTGCTCTGCACTGGGCTATACGGCGCCAAAGCAATTGCACATTGCTGCAAGTCTCTGTCCCCTCTAGCAGCTACAACCTGGCTAGAAACCTCCCTGCTGCACAGCCCTCTTAGGGGCACACAGAACAGCTTCCACCGAGCTCAGCGGGAACGGACCGATATCACAAACCAAGAGACCTCTCAGCTAATCCCCGCTAGCAAATTTCCACAGCCCCACACGGCTCTTTCTCATCACTGCCTCCGAGGCCAACGCTGCGCCGGGGAGCTCTACCCTCCTGTTAATCTTCCAGACGTACGAAACCCCCCTCACTCCTACAGCTGTATGCTCAAAAACACCGTGGAGTCAGAGAACAAAGCAAATCACAAAGCAGCATCTTTTGAAGAGATCTACCTGAATTAAGGAAACAGTAATTTACAGTTTAACAGACAAGGGAAGCTAAGGGAAAAATACTGAACATCATGAAAGAGAAGTGGGATATTAAGCAGTTTTCCTAATCAGCATTTCTCTTGCTGTCCTCTGTGAGAGTTGCCAGGCAGATATCAGCAGGACAAAGCTCTGCCCCGGTTCCTTCACCCGTGTTTTTGGGGACCAGAGGCTGTGCTCCTCTCTCTACGAGAGGGCAGCTGGTCTGACAAGGGTGGTTTTACCCTCTTGCCAGAAAGTGCCCATGGCTGCAAGCTGGGAGCTCTGGAGACTGAACCCTGAGGTGGGACGAGTGCCTAAGTGGAGGTCTGCACGTACACCCAGACCCAGAAGCAGAGCTCGTTGCTTTGTCGGGCCATGACTGTCCTCCTTGCTGCATCTTGTCTGAGCAGCAGCTGCTTAGGGAAGGTTAATTAACTGCAGAGAGGCAGCAGCCGCACCTGATATTGTCACGAGGACATTAAGGCCCTCTAGTACGTCCATCTGTTGAAATCGCCGTCTGTTGATCAGGTTGTAGACCTTCCCTTGTCCGCTTCGATCCAGCAGCATGAGGCCATTTTCTGTGCCCACCAGGAGATTCACACCTGTGCAGGAAACAGAGGATAACTGGCATCGGGATCCATGGCTCTGGTCCGTGAGGGCCTGCTCCAAAGGATTATGTCCTACGTCCACCTTCTCCTACTTCATGCACCACCAACAGAGTAACAGTCACAACTAAGGCTGGTGTTCCTGTAAACAAGGGTCACTCTTACAGCAAAACCAAGACTTAAAATATTTCAGACTTTGGTATCTTTCCACATTGCTTTCATCAGTGGAAATAAAATAATGTTTACTTTCAGGCAAAAAACAGGAAGAAAAAGCTTAACTGATAGTGCCAGAGGTACCATTGATCTCAAGTCACAAAGGAGGCTTTTGATAACTTCAACCTCATCCTGGCTCTTAGGAGCTGGACTGCCACATTATGGCCTTGACAGGAAGGATATGTGATGCAAGCTGCTGGATGGCACCCAGGGAACAAGCACGAGGCCTCCTGAGACAGGAGGCTCAATCTTCAAGCAATCGCACACAAGCTGAATCACACAGGCCGGAATGGGGCTGAGTGTCACCGTGTACCTCCTGGCCCAGTTAGGACATGCTCAGGGCCATCTGCCCGGTGCAGCACAGAAAGCAGGGCCACCTGAGGCAGGGGCTCAGTTCGGGGGTAAAATCTTTGTGTTTTCTTTCTAGCCACGTGCTGCGGGGAGCGTTGCAGGGGGAGCTGGCCATGCGGAGCTTACCCCACAGAGCAGCACAGAGTATCTCCGAGTTGAAGCGCTTCTTGTACTTCCTGATCTCGGGGGTATCGCTGTGGGGGCGGATGTTGGTGGGGTTCACGTTCACCACGGAGATCTTCCGCGCTTCGTTCAGCTTGGCCTGCTCTTGTCTGAGCAGTTCACTGGTAAACAGTGCTGGAAAGACACAAAACCAAATCAGGAGCCAGGACTGATGACCTCTACATCCTTGTGCTCTCAGGATTTGGGCAAATAGGAAGAAACTACTCAGTATTTTTCTGTCGTGGCAGTCATCACTAGGTAACAAGCTTTCAGTTTTGTGAGAGGAGTTCATTGTGGGTTTGAACCAACAGTGAGTTGATATAGCTGACGTGCCCAGACTCTCAATCCAGCCTACAAAGTTGACCAACGCTACTCCCTGACTATTTGTCCACATCCAGCCATCTGCTGTGATTTCTGAGCAGTTGTAAGCTTTCTGGATCTGTGTGCCACCCCCCAGTTCTGCAAAGCCAGCCTCAACATTCTGCCCAGCTGCACTTACACTCGGGGATAGATGGATTTTCACTATTCCCTGTTCTCTCTCAGGGCTCTCTTCCTTGAGGTATTTTACTGGTGGTGAAAGGAGGATTTGTGGGAAATTGGAGAGCACAAGGATACAAACATGAGCAATATTTTGATGAGAGTAAGTGAAATCTGAAAGAGATTTGGTGTGGAGAGGCCCCTTCCACGAGCTAGCTTTCCTGAGGCCTCCCTATCCACATTGCTTCCTACCAGTAGCAGATGATTCTTCATCTTCGTCTTCATCTTCATCAGTAGGCGAGGTCTGATACACTCTGGTGTCCACAAAGGGTGTGAAAGAGGCTTTGGTGCTACTTCCCATACCGTACTGAAAAACAGAGCAGAGCAAGAGCTCAGAGCACAGAAATGATGATAATGTTAGTGGAGAACCCCCTGTTTGGCACCCCCAGCGCCTGCTGTGCTCTTTGTGAACCGTCCGCTTTCGGCCACCTTCTACGCACATCCGCTCCTGCTCCCCCAGTCACTCATGGAGGACATGGGAGCGGATGCCGGGAAGCCCGTGGAGCATCAGCAGGCGCAAGGCCGAGCGGCACGCACGTGGTGCTGGGGCCGTGTTAGCCGAGAAGCTGCAGCGTCCGAGCCAGCAGTTCCCTTATCTCCACCTTTCCGTGGTCTCCCAGCCTCACACGTGCCGACGGGCGTCGCGGGAGAGCTCCGGGGGCTCTCTGGGGGCTCACGGCGACACGGCAGCGCGAGGGGCGACCAGAGGCATCTTCCTCGGGCCGGTGCCCCAGCCACGCGCCGCCCGGCCCAGGCTGAGGGGAGGCTGTGTCTTAATGCGCTATGAATATCCATTATGGAACCTGTCAGACTGGCACAGGAGAGCTCCTGCAGCCACGGTGCCGCTTCGGGCTGTGTCTGTTATCCAGTGATCTGCCCGGCTGAGAGCAAGGCACGGCTTCCCCCAGGAAAGCAGCGCGCTTCAGCTCTTGGCCAAAATGCCTGTTTTCCATTCTGCTGGGCTGTGTTGTCACTGCTCCCGGATCTGTCACCAGGGCATGGCTGAGCTGTGCCCCTTCTGCAGGCCTGGCGACCCAGATTTTGGGAGAAGGTTATGCACTCGAGTAGGGAGAAACAGAAAGGTTTGGGGGTGAGTTGTATGGTTATTTAGGGAGAGTTTTTTAGGGAGAGCTGATATGCAAAACCTTGAGAAGTCTGCCTTACCCGCACTGTTCCTCCCCCCTCAAACGCTGGTGTTTAGCACATATCATGTGTACGTCACATACGGTATCACGTATGGGTTATCTGCAATTTCAATACACTATTTTAAATTGTTTACATCATTTCAAGTGAGAATGCAGAAGAGGTCATTCCTAAGCTATCAGAACTTAACTGGAACATATCACAGGGAATGGCAGAGCCAATACTTCACTAAGGGAATTTGGGGAGGAATATGTTACAAATGCACACTGCGCTTTTTTGCAGCCAGTGCTTTGCTAAGACAGAAAATGAGGTTAAGACCTTCTCCCAAGCAAAATGAAATCCTTATCTTGGGAGTCAAAGTGACACGATCTCCACTCCTTGTTGAGCAGCTTATTTTTCCTATTACACTATTTATCTAGGATATTCTTTATTTATGACCTATATTAAGAGCTGTTACAGCAGAGAAAATCAAATTTGCAGCAGCAGCAGCAACAGCAGAACTGTTCACATTTTCCTTCCTCAGGACATTTTCCTTCCCTAAAGTAAATCTTCCTTAGCTTTCTTTTAAGTCACTAAGCCAACAACATTAAGCCTGCTGCCCGTGTCCAAAGCCAAAGGCGGCAGCCCCCACACTGGCAAACTGCATGGATAAGATCAATTAAAAAGACAAGACAGCAAGGTGAGCTGGCCAGCAAGGTGGAAACCGATGAGACAGGAGAGAAGCACCCACGGGAGAGCCCCTGCGTCCCTCGTGAGTCTGCCCTGCTCCAAGGAAGCCACCTGAGCTGCATGGAGTAACTGCAGCTCTCATGGTACAGGTGGGAAGAACAACCCTAATGAGTTGAAGAGTGAGCACAGAGTTGAAAAGAGCGCTCCCTCGTTTTGTACGTTTCCAGTGTTTCACTGCGGCAAATCCAACTTTGACCATGGGCCGGAAACGACAGAGGGTGGAAACTAGCAGGAGAAGCTTCCTGGCTGGAGCGTGCGGGGCAGGAGAAGGGCCCCGGGCTCTGCTGGAGCAGCTCCTGGCTCTGCTAGGAGCCTGCACCCATCTCCCGTGCCTGCTGGCGCGCTGCGCTTCTTGCTTCGCTCGCTATCTGTATGCCAACAGCTTCATCACATCGCTTTTGTTTCCATAGAAACTGGATGAATTTCCAAAAAAATAAAGGGTAACTAAGAGCCGTGCAAAGAGTTAACTGCCTGAGGTAGAGAATACTGCAGGAAAAGATAGCGTATTTGTGCGTGCACTGTGGCCAAAATGTCTGCATGTGCATATCAGATATACTCCCTGCCTCGTTTCATTCATACACAATAAACACGTTTTTTTTTCCTGTATAGCATGTTTGCTTTTTCCGTAAGGACCAGCAGCTCAAGGAGAAAAAAATCCAGTATTTACAGAGATCCTTTCCTGATCCAGATGCTTTCAAATTAATGGCTTACAATGTGCAAATCCTTCATTTGCATGCACCAAGCATCTTTTTTCTTTGCTCAGACTTAGCTGCTCTTCTCCTAAGAAGTGGCATTTTAGTAATTTCCAAATCTGTTATTTAAATATTAAGACCTCACCTTGCTTCAGGTCCTGTTCAACCTTCTTTACACTTGTCTCAGCTTGAGTCAGTATCAAGCTGCAGATGAAATAATGTGGGGTCCTTTTCAATCTCCTTTCAATCACCAAAACCAAATAAATAAATAAAATAACCTGAATTGCCAACAGCCATTTTATAAAGTATTGCTGTTAAAACAAGCACTGATGCATGGATACGGCCTTTGATGCACTGAAACCGGCTGTCTGTCCCGCTGCATGGGTCAAGAGCCAGACTCATGGATGGGCAAACTACCAGGTCCAACAAGATCCAAACAAGATACCTATCTGCCGGTCGGGCAGGAATAGTTTTGCTTGCACTACTGGAAGCCTGTGAACTAAATCCATAACTTTCCGCTTCCACCCACTCCCAGCTTAGTCGGCCCTGAAAATGCAGTTTCAGAAATGGAAAACCTCTTCTTGGTTGGTAGTCCACAAATGAATATATTTAAACTCAATCCTTGCAGTTTGTCTGCCCATGTTTAAGCAGTCTTGGAATAACTCTAAAAGGTGCTACTTTCAGAACCAGCTGTCTCATCGTTGCTTTCAAAGGAAATGGAGAAAACCCTGAGGTCAAGTCATACACCATCTGTTCTTATATTTTATCAATGCAAAATTTCAAGCAATTTTTATACTGATAGTAAACTACAAAGTGGGTGCATCACACCCATAAAAGAAAACAAGATGACAAAACTCTTAATGTATATCCAGCAAGAAGAAAGGAAAAAAGAACAAAATAAACTAGCTTATTCAACACAAAATGGGTTGACTTTTCATGGGAAAATAGAGGAAAATGTTCACGGTCCCTCCAGTCTGTAATGGTAAGCAAGACACACCAATTCACCCATCTCAGGGATAAAATATTGTGCTTGTTAGGATTTGTTTATGTTCTGTACAAGGATTACATTCAAACATGTCCCTGTAAAACAGCTACCAGGAAGAACTACTCTGCTATGACTAGGAACACACATGTTTAAAGGCGTGCAAAAGTTTCTTAGCCTGAAGAACTACACTGAACTTTTTTGGCTTCGTAATTTCTGTTAACCTTTCAGGTCCTGTACAGTATCAGAACAGATATGGCAACAGGCAGAAGCCTGGCCCAGAAGAAAAAAAATAGCATCACTGGGCATCATGTTCTTCTCACATTTCCAAAATGGGGCATTTACAAAATGCCGAAAAATGGGGACTTTCACATATGTTGGCAGCATTCAAGCCTTTAATACCAAAGAAACAGGTGAAGGCCTAGGACTAAGTCAGGTACAAACTTGCACCAGAAATATACCCCTATACGAATAATCCAATGTATTCCCTTTTATTCCCACAAGACTCACAATCATCCACACGGACTGGAGACAGACAGAAGAGCAAAGAAAGCCAGGGGAAAACCAAAACGTGGGAAAGCCCCTTCGTCGGACAGAGGTGTTAATGCTCGTGTGAAGCAACGCAAAGGAAAAGGAGGAGCCCCCGCCACCTACTTCAGGCACCGAGTCCATGTCTTGCGCATGCGTGGAGCCTCGGCCCAGTGCCTCGGTCGGCGTGCCCGCCGGCGAGTGGCTCTGCTGCACCAGATCAGGCAGATTGATGTGGCCCGCAAAGCCATTGCTGGCTGCGTGGCCTGAGCGCTTTTTTTCACCAGAGGTCTGCAGAGACACAAGGCATGAAGAAGAAAGAGGGGGGGGGGGAAGAGAAAAAGAGGAGAAAAAAACAAACCCAAACCAAGTCGAATGCAGTCACCCAGTTCCTGACGCAAGCATAGCACAAGGACCCTCTCTGCTGTCTCTGTCCCCACGCAATCAATCTGGCAAGCAGCAGATCAGATCAAACCACCCTCCAGGAGATATAAAGGCAGGATTAACCACGAAGTCAATCCAGAGTAATGAGGCACATTACAGCAAGAGGAGAAGCCTGGTCACCATTGCTTTGAGAGAGGCATCTCAGGCCAGATTCTAGTCTTACCACCATGGGTGCCAAACCCATGGCCATGCCATGGCCAGCTCTGCTTCCCAGACCAGTGGCCCTGGCCGGTGACATGGCTGACCCTTGAATCTGACTCTTTGATCAGCGTTAGCTTTAACAGCTTTCCAAAGCTACCACGGCAAGTAGCCCGACTGCAGGATTTGCAAATGCTAACACAGCCCCTGTGGCATGTTTCTGTACCACAAAACAGCAGTGAACAGCATCGGCGCTCGCCCTGCGCACGTTCACACAACGGCTCCTATCGTGCACTGCGTGCAAAGTTCCCCTTAGGGTCAACAAGTCAGACGTCTCTGTGGAGCAAAGTTTCCTCCACTGACATTTTAGGTAAATACTTTAATCCAAGACAGAATCTTCTCCACTCCCTTCCTGTGTCTGAGGTGTCCGCTGTTTGGATGATCCCACATACCCGTAGCACATCAGTGAGACTGTTAGAGACTTGCCCACTTACAGGATTAATGAAAAAAAAAAAAACCCTTTGCACAGGCTCACCAACCCTCTGATCGCTTCTGATCCACTTCCAGAGATTTTTTTTACTCATTAATATCCCCTTAAGCCATCTTGCTGCCCTGCTTGTGGAGGAAGGCACAAAAGCCCCTCATGCAGAGCCGCTGGCATGGGCAGGGTCTCACCACCGACTGCTACGATTGCAGATCAGGAGCACAAGAGCAGCATCCAGCACAGGACTGCCCTTTGGGCTCTCTGCTCTGAATAGGGATGCCTGCAGCTTTGCATTTACATTACAGTTTGCCCACTTCCAAAATTCAGGGTGGGAGGCAGCAAACACTGTGTGCCTGCTTTTTCTAGCTCCTCTCTTTCTTCTAAAATTGCACAAAACATTTTTTCCTTCATGTGAATATTTTATATAAAGAAATGAGAAAAACTCAAGCCTACTTCACAGCCACTACCTACTCTGAAGGTGCTTCCTTTACAATTGCCTGGTCCAAACTCCCCTCCTCTCGCATCTTTCTTCCCTATAGTCAGGAGAATGACATTCCAGTTTTACTTACTTGCAGGGCCTAATCCTTCTCATCCAGGAGAGTCGCTACCAGCCTACATTTCTGATGGCATCGCCAGCATGTTACAGGAACAGCAGAATACACACAGAGATAGGGGAAATCTGAGATGTCCAACTAGACATGCCTTGCCCAGCCCTGTTCCTTGCACACACACCGTTAGCAACGGCAAAGCCACGTCGCTTTGTCCATGTACCACATGTTTGTCTCTACTATCTGACCGCCTGAGAATTGGGAAGGTTGGGACAAGGGGCAGATTCGATTGCTGAGAATTTGACAAATGGAGCGGGCCAAGATTTTCCAACTGGGCTCCCTGAACTAGAGCAGCGGGAGCAGCGCTCACGTAAACGCCTGCGGCTGCCGCACATCAGCTGGGCGCCTCTGATAGCCGAGTGCTGGTAAAGGCTGAAAAGAAGAGAAACTTTGGGCCAGACTCCAAGCGTACTAAATAAATGCTGTAAATGGAAGATAACTTCTGTTGCCTGGAGCTATTTTGGGATTACAACAGAGTAATTTATAGCAGAATCCACTCCATTGTGCCACGGTATTACTATTCACTGCTGTTTGTAGTTCCGAGAAACATTTGTGCTTGTCACATTTGCTCACAGTGTAAATTGCCCTGCAAGGTCATGAACGAGCACAATTTACGCAGTTATTTTGTGTTCTGGATACCCAGCACAGTTACTTTTTGTGCTTACATGGACAAAACCTCCTGAAGATGCTCCATGGAAACGTTTGTTTTACAACTTACCTCCCTCACCATTAAAGTCCCTTCCCTTGAAATATTGCTAAACGTATCTGCATGGGATGTCTCCAGATTGTGGGTCGTCACCATGCCCAGGTTGTACGGCTCATTGCTTCCAGGAATTCCTGTGGGTCTGAGCATGGAAAGAAAGGCATTAGGGACAGAGATATCCACCAACGCAGTATTATTAATTTCAAGCGACGGTGATGTGTCTTCGTGTCTCATAGGAAGAGTGGTAAAGAAGTAGGTTTTGGTGTGGTTTCACTATGTGCCTGACTGGTAGCTCTGCTCTACTTGGCATCATTTCTTTTTTAAATAAAGTTAAAGAAAGATCCACAATCCTTATTCCTCAGCTTGTCCCGTGAAAGGGGAGCCGTGCACCGTAGGATCCAACACATCAGAAACCAACTCTTGACAAACACGTGGCGGCTATCGCGTCTCCCAGCGCGATGATGACCACCCAGCAGCTTCACCACGCGCGTCCCGAAGAAATGGCTACTTACATCAGCCTCGGGATGTCGCTGACTGGCACGGTGCCATCCTGCGCCTCGTTTTCACCATCCTCCTCTTCCTCCTCACTGCTCTCTGACTCCTCGCTGGAGGAGGAGTAGTCGGTGACCTTCTTCAGAGGACGGTTGGTCTCCTCGATGCGCAGCTCCCTCAGCTCTTTGGCCAAGGCCGTCAGATCCTAAAGGGGATGAGGGGCAAGAGAACAAGGAACCAGCAGCTATTATATTTAAAGAAAGGAAAATGTCAACACACAGTTCTTCAAAAGCCAATGCTAACAGCACGAGCAACAAGAAATAGCTGTACGGAGTCATTACGAACATGAGACAAACGTAAGACAATGTTTGTAGCATGTAGCATTTATTAAACAAAACAAAACTGATTTATGCTCACTGAAAAATCGATAGCCAACCTGCTCTTTTTCTGTTTGGAACGTGTATGTGTATATATATACACACTTATATGTATATACACGACAAAAGTATACTTATTGGAAACGGTGAAGTTCAGTCACCATCATAGTAAACTGGAAAACAGTGCAATTTCAAAGACAGGCTTGGAGAATTTCTCCTGCAGGCTTGTCTCTTGTTTTAGACTTCTCAGAGAGACCCCATAAATTGTATTTATTCTGTAATAAATGCATTTGGGAAGAAAGCAATGAGAGCATCTCCCCCGGAGAGGGGCAGCCCCCGAGCTGGGAGCTGCGGCTGCGGGGCTGTTCCGGGCTCTGGGCCAGCCACAGGATTAAAAATCAAATCAAATCAAATCATTAAAAAAAAAATCCTGCAGTGGGAGCCATTAAGCACTTTATGTGAAATGCGACAGCCTACAAGCTGAGAGAGAAAAAAAAAAAACAGAAAACAAAAAAACTTGAAACAAGAAAGAGATAGGAATAGTCCCAAACCCTATCAGAAATTTTCCAGTTTTCAGTTTCGGTTTTCAGTTTACCATGAGTTTGATGAGGCCTGAGACCCGACAGTCATATAAAATAGACACTGTTATTTCAAAACAAGGAACATGGCAGGCACCGTGTAGAAAATAGACTTTTTGTTATCTTACATGCTTTTATAGCAATGCAGGGGGAAGCAGTAGGGCAAAAAAGCATGAGAGCTCTAATTAGAATGGGTTAGAGTACTCCGTTGCACAACACATGCACATGACGAACACAGCATCGCAATTGCCAGTCTTACCATTTCTCCCTATATTAGTGACCGAGGTAGCCATCAGTGCATTCGGTCAGAGATAAAGGATTAGGGAGAAAGAAACTCATTGAAAAATACTAAATTCCACAGTTGTCTTATGGCCATATTCTCTCTTTACTGCATTCCACAAATTTCCAGTTTCCCGTTCCAGCAGAGCGACTAGAGCAATATTAATTACATTTGCAAAGGGAGATCTCTAAAATCTATCCCGTCGACATTGGAAGAAAGCGATGAAAAAAACTTGTATTGCTGAGATGGAAACCCAGTTTATTTTTAATCAGGAATCAGTAATATTTTGCAAGCAATTTGTACTGCAGCTATTGGTAGTTCTTAAGGACATAATAATCTCTGTTGTGTCATTTGGATTAGAACCTAAAAAGAAGGACTCGTTGCTTCGAGTGGAGCAATCATTTATCCCTAATTCTACACAAATCAAACGCAAACGCTTTATTGACATTTAAATTTTGCCCTCAAGTCACACCGCCTTGTGGCTGCTGCTGCAATGAGGAATTCTCAGGAACGATCCATCATTGAAATTCAAAGGAAAGTGATTGCCCCCGGAGCGCGGTGGGGCTGGTGGCTCGCGGGTGGCACGTGGACAACCCCATTCTGCTCCCAGGAAAGCCCTCTTGGGCTCCGGCCGGGTTCCCAACCGAGGTGACCCCACATGTTTTGGCTGTTTGGGCAAATATCCTTCCAGTTTTGCTGGCTGCGCCACTTGAAAATCCTGTCTTTCCCTCTCCTCTCCACAAACACTAATCATTTTCCACATGGCAAGAGAAGAAACACGAGGAGCAATTTTAATCCTCTATAAAATCGTATTATTCAAGCGTCTCATTTTATCCATGCTCTGAATAGCAGCTAAGAAATTTGGTGCATGCTGAAGAGCATGACTAGACGTGAAGGTGCGGTTCAAAGTCCAGTGACTTTGAAGTGACGGAGAGTCTCCCATGGACATCAGAGGACTTTGCATCAGACCCATAAATATTACCATGCAGGGAAAAAAAAAAAAGAAAGTCTATTTTAAGGAAAGAAATCGATCTCTGCTTCACAGCAGACCCAGCTGGCAGGTGTCACGCATCCCTCTCCAAATGAAAATGTTCTCTGCAACTTTAAGGAAAGGCTCTTTATCATGAGTAAGGAGAGGACATGGTATTTAAAGAGTTATTTTTGACGCCAGCATGTTTGGGATTGAAACACAGTCGAACCTGGAGTCATGACAACTAATTCCTCTAATTAATGCTGCAGCAGCTCCTATGACATACTTGCTTCTGCTCCTAAAGAAGTCAAAGAAACCTGAACGGCCTAACGATGCGCCCAGTTTAGAGCACAAAATAGGCTCTTTGCCGAACGCCTCCTTCAGTTTGGCTCGGAGCTTTCCCAACGTTACAAAGGGCTTCAGGAGAAGGCTGTGTAAGAGCCTCTTAAAACTGGAGCTGAGCTTCCTGCACTCCCTATGGAAAATCTGCCTTCTTTCTTGCACCTTCCAGATCCAAACAAAGCCCTACAGCAGGGCAGCCCTGCCTGGCACCCACCACAGCTGGCTGGGATTTCAGCTAGGGCAGCGGTGGCACCCCATCCTGGCGCTCCCCTCATCCCTTCCATCCGTCACAGCCGATCAGTGTACGGATGCCATCAGCCTTCTGCGCTCATCACTACATGGTAGTTAGCCAAATATTTTAAAAATCCACTTAATTACTTTTTAATAACTAATTTGGAAGTTATAATGGCAATAATAGTCCCAGACAATATCATCAGATAACTCATATTTTCTACTTAAAGCTTTGCCTCGGGATGGTTAATTCTTTGATGCTATCATTTTCACTAGATAATGAGCACTTTGTAGGATTAAATGGCTTCACTGACTTGCTCTTGGACCAAAAACAACCTGACAACCAGAGAGCGAGCGCTCCAGCTCTGAATGTGTTTGAAATGTTATTACTGAAGGTGACATAATACATAAGTTAGCAGTATCCATGCTCTTTAATTACTTCTAATTACAAAGATGTTCTTTAGATTTGCTTGAATCAAGTCAGTTTGGTTTCCAAAATCATATAGCTCATTTAACTGGGACTTAGAATACAGGCTGCCTCTATTTAGATACTGATTTATGTGCTTTTTCCTTAACAAGCCACCTCATTAAAAAAACTCCAGAGCTAATGGTTTATCCAAGAGAACATATTAGCTAACCAGCACATTGTTTTCCTTCTTCCATATATTTTACTCCTTACAGCCTGCAGGAGAGGCTGCTGATACTGGTGCTTTCAATGAGCACTGTGCAGTTAAGAGAGGCTTGAGCACATTAAAGCACGTGGGAGACAAGTTAAATAATAGATCAAGAAGGCTTAGTCTTTTCCTATAAACTTTTAAAAACTCATGATGATCAGATGTGCATATAAAATACAATTGCATGATAAAAACAGTAATTCAGGACTCCACTGTTTTAATAGGATAGACTGAGACTAGCATTGCCGATCAATATCCTGCACATTAACTCTGGGTTTTGAAACTTTTTCATCTAACCCAATTATGTGAGTGCCATTGCACTGTGATTACCAGGGCGATAATGAGCAAGTTTGGAAGGTAAGACAGGTATTTCTTATGAAATGGGTAGATGGAGAAGTCTTCAAGACCCAGTCAAACTGAGTAACGAAGTCCATGCCTGATGTCTGATCATGCAATTTTTAACTGATGTTGATCTAGCAAGATCCAGACAGTCCGTGCTGGCTTGGACGCCATCCTCAGGTCCCCAGCTACCTGTCTGCAAACTCTCCCATTTGGAATTAGACAAGCAAACTTAGCTGGTGTCTGGGAATGAAAGACCCCATGTTCTGAGGTCTCTTCCCTCACACATATGAACCTAGGAAAAACAACTTTTTACATCTTAGAATGAGTTCGGTGAGCTTATTCTGTTCATGGTAAGTTCACACTGTTTTCTCTGTTTTCTACGCAGCAGCACATCTTAACAGGGTATAACTGATATGCTTCCAACATGGCTATTGTCCATCTCTGTCCCTCTCCCTCTGTTTTCTATTAGGCTGTAATTTTTAAAGCAAAAGTAAAAGCTTGACATGGTAAAAAAGGAAACGTCCGAGACATTTCTCAGGATCCAGAGTGCACCGTGCATGGACACTATCAACCTCCTCTGCAATCTCTCCGAGCTCAGCGGAGGCAGCGGCTGAGCGAGCCCTGCCAAACCTGGCCCTGCTGCTTCCAGCAAGGACCCACTTGGGCTTTGGGTTTGACAGCAGCTCCGTTTCCAGCCAGAAAGGCAATGGCAGAGCTGAAACTGGCCCTTTGTGCAACGTTGCCATGGGGGTAATCGCAGATTTCCGAGTTCACCTACACCTGTGAGCAGTGGGTGTAGAGCATCTGCCCACGAGGGTGAGATTCTCAGCTGGTGTAAACCAAGACAGCCCCAGGGACTCTCCATTCGCACTGATGATCTGGTTCATAGCAATGAATAATCACTGCGCTCCACTACTCTGTTTTCTTCTACTTGCCAAGTGCCTTAATTTGAATTAGGTTTCAATATCGCTCAGTCTTCCCACTGAAATCAATGGGAAGCTGCTTTCCGTGGGCTGCAGCTGAGAGCAGAATGTGATGTGCCGCGCTCGCCGTCCTCACCCCCTCCATTAGCGTAAGGAAATTCTGGTCTTGCTCTTTCGCTTTCAAATATGCAGAAGGGCAGCAACGCGCGTCGCCCGGCACGTGGAGTGCTCACGTGCTTCTCACCACGGCCTCCATGCAAGTGGGTTTCACACAGCCCATATATGAGCAGAACATACCGACCGGTCCATCTCCCTCCCCTCTGCTGGCCCGGTACGCCGAGAAACACAATCTTTTGGTCTGAAAAGATTGCATTGCCACCTTTATGAATGTCAGCACCGAGAAAACCCAGTTTGATATTAAGCGCTAACTAGGCGACCTTGCATAGGCATGACCCACTGAGAAAAGATATCACTAACCTCATCTATAGCTTTCTTATAGCTCTGTGAGTAAGGGAAGATTAATCAGCATCAGAGGAAACAGATTCGGGACAGGAAAAAGCCAGAGGAAGGGCAAGCAGGTTAGAAATAAAATTAGAATTGTTAGCTCAATGCTGTGGAGTGTAAAGAAAAAAACAACATCAACAAAACATTAATACACATTTAAAAAAGAGAAAGCAGTGGAAATTCATTTAGGTTATTAGGCCGACTCTGCAGTTTTAAGGTACAAACGTCACCAACATTAAACCGGAGAGGAACGCTTTGGGCGAGGCTTTGCCGGGCCTTTGCAAGGAGAGCGCGCGCAGGAGGTACCGCCAGGTCTGCCTGCCGAGCGCGAGGCCTCGGGGAGGCCGGCGCGGGGCCTGCGCCGCGAGGAGCCGGAGCGTCCCCGCGGCGAGGCTGCGCGGGAGCCGCCGCGCCGCCCGCAACACAGCAACGCGCCCAACGCCGGCCCCAAGCTAGCGAAGCACTTAAGCCTCTGCCGTGGGCTACACCGCAGCCTTAAGTGCTTTCCCCTAGGCTTGGGTCACTGATCGAAACCAGGCACTCTCTTAAGCACTGCAATCTCCCACAGGCTCTTGCCGGAGTGTTGCTTTCGAGTCTCTCGGCTGCAGGAGCAATGGCACTAGCCTCTTTTTATGGGTCCCCAAGGTTGTGCTATGGCACCGAATGGAAACATCGCCAATCCGGTTGGCAACATTCCTGCAGGAAATAATTTAAGACTCACAGCAGGTCGGCTCGGTCGTGTCACGTCTCGGTTGTCTTCCTGTTTTATCTTCGCAGGCTCGTGCGGGAGCACTGGTGACCCTTCTGGCTTGACGTTTCCTGGGCAAAAGGAAGGCAGGGACGGTGGGGAATTAGCGGTGGGAGAAATCAGCAGCTCTGCAACACCTGACATTGTGAGGAGATCACCTGTCTCAGCATCCCTCATTAGTAAAAACAAAAACAAACCCCAAAGGATGACTGGCAATAAGTTACTTTTATTGACTACCTAGAGAGGTGGGATTATTTCAACAACAGACACGCCATCTTCTAGCCAAGTCATAAAAAATTCAAAGCATGCAGGCAGCATTTGTTTTAATGCGCTCCAGCTCGGTGGATTTATATTCCAGGGCTGTGACAGAAATGCAGATAAATTGCCTGTATGTGCCTGAGCAGCTCCTGGCGCGATTAAACAGCAGAACAGGAGATAATTTTAAGAATGGCTTTAAGATGCTGGGAGCGGTTCCGCTAGGAACATCAACCCACCGTTAACAGACCTCCTTCTGCGAGCATTTTGGAGAAGGTTGCTTAGAGGCCAATTCCTTTCTCTGCTACCATCTCACGCTCCAGGTGCAAAGGTTTGCGAAGGGGCAAGTTTTATCTTGGAAAACGGGTGGCCGGGAGTGCTTGAAGGGAGTAGGCAGCTCACCTCTGACTCGGTTGCGCTCGCTGGAGCCCGCCTGGGAGCCGGGCTGGGAGCCGCCCTGGGAGCTGGGCTGGGAGCTGGGCGTGCTGGAGCTGGAGGAGCTGCCGCTGCTGGTGCGCTGCAGCGGGCTCTCCACGATGGGCTCCGTGCGCCTCAGGTCCGGGTTGCTGCGGGGGCACAGACACGGCGTCAGCGGGTGCCCCGCGCGGCCCGGCCCTGTCTCAGGCCGAGGCGGTGGTCTTGCCGCGGCCGCGCATGGCGTGGCACAAAGCACCGTCACAGCCACCAACCCGTATGCGCTGAGACATTTTGCAAAGACATCTCTGCAGGTAACGGCTTCCACAAGCCCTAAAATCACGCAGGTGTCTTGCAGAAATGCTTAACTGATACAGAGGGGCAGGCTCTGCGCACACTGAGGAAGCCTGCAGAGCTCCACCAAGGCATCTTCATTCCTAAGGCGTACGCTGACGCTGCCCGCAGAGACACGCGCAAAGCCTCAAGTGCGAATGGGCCATGGGAAAGTCCAATCTGCCTCTCTCCAATGGGCTGTGCTCCGGGTTTGCCACGCAAGGCCTAATGCGAGGGGACAGGCCACCTCTTCTGCTGGAGAAGACAGGGCTGAAGTCTGGTCTCCTCAAGCTGCTGATCCTGCAAGCCCCACTAAACCCCATGGAAACTGGGTGACCACGCAACGTCTTTATGGAGCTGGACCATAACCACAAAGAAAAATCATTACAGCAATTTTATACTCTTTTGTTTTGCCAGATGCAGCAAGAATTAGAAGACTGCTTGCTTGGAACTCTATTTCACCCCTAGACACGCACTGCTGGATTTATCTGCATTAACCAATATTCATTGTACAATTAGAAATTTGCAACTTGCTGTTAAACTGTGAAACAATGTTTTAGCAAAGAAAAAAACTCAGGTTTGCAACAAGGCTGCAGACTACTTTCGTTGCTTATGCACACTTCCTGGTTTTCATGGTTTCCTATGTCAGCCACTTCACATTTGCGTAAGTTACCCACTTCAGGCATTTTTCTTCCTTGATTTCTTTTCCCCCCTGTGAACATACATAAATCTAGAATAAAAAGCATCCTTGATATACAAAGAGTGACTAATATTTCTCAGGGTATCAGATGCCTTTAGGACATTAATTCTTATTTGGCACTGAAACGACACCAGAAGACATGCTCATGCAGAGTTATGCAATTTGTTTTTATGCAAGACTTCTGTCAAGTGATCTTATTATTCAAAGTTCTGTTAAAAAATGTATAAAAAGCTTTTTCCACAGAGTCCAATTAGGACCTTGTGTACATTGAAATTATGCTGGAATACTGCCACATTACATAATGCAGTTGCAATCAAAGGCATTGAGCATTAATATAAGGTGTGTGCTGTGCGCACTGTGCGTCACTCCAAGCTGCTCAGAGACTTATCAGAGTGGCACAAACTGGCTGGGCTATGCACAGCCCCGTTGCTGCAACTGGGTGATTGGCAGAATCACTTGGACATGGCCTAAACATGAATATTACACTGAATTGCTGCCTAGTGTTATCTTGCATTTACACAGGCACTTATTAAAATGACAGAAGCAAGATAGTGGCTTTCCGTGCAAGGAAATACCTCACCGGTCATTACAGGGGTGTTACACGTAAAAGAAAGCATATTTTTACCATATTAACATTTATGCATGGGAGCAATCAAGAACTAAGGGCAGAAGTGGTTAAAAAAGTACAATGTGAGAAATGCTGAATTATCGTGAAAGAAATAAATGTTATCATTTCACTGATGAGTTAGTTTAATGGACATTTTTGCTGTCTAATCATTTTCAATTTTCATCAAACTGAAGACTTTCAGTTCAAATGATATGGCTGACTAAACTAATTCACGAAATGCATTGGAAACTTTGGCAACTTATATATTTGCCTGTATTGGCCAGGACTGGGATCGTGAGGGACACACTGTAACCTTCATCTGGAATCCTACAGTCTCACACTATCATTTTTACTCGATACCTCCACATATTAGGGCTACATCGTCCAACAACCTACTGCATTTTACATCATATTTCAGGCGATAGCCTGGAAATTAAATTACTATTTAAGAATTAAACTAAAAGAACTCAAAGAACAGCATTTTCGAGAACTCAGAATGTTTCAGCCTTAAGCAATAAAAAATCCACGATATGCTTTTTTTCTCTCATTTAAAAGGATTCTTGCCTTCCTCCTCCTGCTCCCCCTGCCAGCTACCTAGGCTGCTGCCCGCTGTACGCGAGGCTGCTGAGGCATGTTCAGGCACTCAGCTGGAAAGCAGAAGGCATATGCTGAAAAGCTGGTTATAGTGCACAGCATATGGCTACGAATATGCCAGCGTTCACTACTTGACCTAGACCTAAAAGGACAAGGCAAGAAATGGAAACCAGAGAGCTCCATCATACCACGCTACATGGATCACAGGTTTATCCAGAGCCCTACCTGTCTACAGTGTCTTCTTTGTCTGACCCAGGAACATTTTAATATCAGTGGCATGTTAGCTGGGAAAAGACCCTTGTCCTAGGAGGTCAAAACTCATTTCTTACTTGATCTGTGTCCCAGCAGGACCCGGCTCTCGCCATGGCACATCAGCACATGTCCCCAGCACACTAGGGCTTTACCCATGAAAATCTGCTCTGACTAGTTGGAAACTTGTAGGGCTGAGACCTTCCTGCTTCCTTAGTGCAGCACAATGTTCCTCACTACGTGCAGCAGGTGAGGTTGGGAGAACTGGAGCTTATTCCCACTAAATCGTCCAAATTCTTGTGCAATTCCACAACATCCAGCTAGAAACCCCATCCAAGAACAAACTCAGGCCAGTTTGAAAGGGAGCAAAAGCCCCAGGAATCTAAACAGTCCCAGCCCTCCAGTGTGATACAAAACACTAATGAATGTGAACCTAGTACATCACAGCTTAGGGCTGCAATAGCAGTATTGCAAATCGCTTCTTTTCGCACACTGGGAGTCCCTGTCTGCTCACAGGACTGGGGAGCTGGTGCATGAAGACGAAACCTGGAATGAGCGATGGGTAACTAAGACTGCAAGGTTATTTCTGCCCACCACGCTCGCTCTTCCATACCTCGCACGGATCGGCTGGGATCCCAGTCGGGGTCCCAGTGCGGTGCCGTTGCCCGGGGAGTTCTTCCTTGCCAGAGCGGGGGATATGGAAGTGGTTCGTTGAGGCACCTGGAAAAGAAATGAAGAAAGTCACAGTTATTGAGTTTGCCCAACTAAATTAGGCTGCTGCTCACACTTCTCAGAGATCGAGTTTCAGCATTCCCTTAAGATTCAATTTATAATTGATTTCCCTCTGAGAGAGATGCAATATTTATAGCAATTATAAAACATAAAGCTCTCGGCTTTTACAAGGAACCGCCTGAGCATGAGATGGACGGGAGCTGCAGAGGTGTGCAGCCCAGAAGAGCCCGCAGCACCACGCAAAGCGGTGCTACCATTGGGCAAAGACCTTCTTTTCCCAAAAGCTGAATGTATACACACATATATCCACATATAAGTAGCCTAAATTAACAAAAAAAACAACACAGTGTGGAGTTTTTAATATAAAATTCTCTATGCAGTACATTTCAGCAGCCACTGTGCGATTTTTAGGGGTGTCTAGATGGGATATAGCACATATGCTATTAGAGGGAACGTGCTGACTGCTGGTTAATTAGGAAGGCTGAAAGTGGGAAGATCCAGGCTGAACTGCTCAACGCTCTTGGCCGAATCAAAGCAAAGGCCGGGCGGGCGGGCGCTGCGACGGGCGCATCGCCCGGGCTGGCACCCGCTCGTCACACCCGAGCTCCGAAATCACTGTGCACCAACACACAGCAGCATCATGCGGAAAAACACACCGTACTTGTGCCTGCCAGAAGGAGGTACGGCAATACTCACCTGTGGAATACCTTGCACCAGGTAATAGAGAGGCCAAAAGCTCAGCAGGGTTAGCAAAAAAAGGATCAGGTAATTTTTTTGGAGAATAAACACACAGTTACGTTAGACAAGCCAAAATGATTCAGCGAGAGACTGCCTTATATTCTGCGTCACAGCTAGTGATAACTTATTCATTCACTAAAAAGAAATTCCCCCTATGGGCAGGTTACCCTGCAATCATGACTTTTGAAGTTTCTTTTACCTTCCTCTGAAGCATCTAGTCATAAACACTGGCAGAAACAAGACACTGGACCCAGAGACAGCCAGCCCGGGCACCTGGGACAGTCCTTTGGTTCCCGGTTCCTATTTATTTTTCTCAGCAAAATGTGAAGTCAGACTTTATGTCTATTACTGTGAATACAACAGCTTTAAATGTGAAGCACTGTTTGGTGGGGGGAGCTTTTCCGTAGCTTGGGGTTCCCTCAAATGCTAGGGGCACATACTCCATAGTGTGCGAAAGAACCAACAGTCGTGCTGTGATGGAGCACTGCTGCAATTAAAACAGGTGCTGTTCTCAAAAGACTCGAGCAAAAAGCAGCACCACACAGTGCTGTTTTCAATCTAGCCAGTATTAAACCCCAAGGGATTTTCAAAATCAGTGTCAAGGGTCGGTTTGCGAGGACGGGCTGCTTCGGCTCTCACCAGCTACAAGGTGGCGACTGAGCTGGACCATCACTTGTGAGCAGAGGGGTCACAGGGGAGCGGCTGTCTCTGCAGGTGGTGGGTTTGGGGCTTGGGTCTTCAGAGCAGTTGGCTCGCCTTTCCTCTTAAGCAAGCACCGATGCATCTCATCGCTCGGTGGTAGCAGGAATAAAGCATTACTAAAACCACATGTGACATACCACCATGGAGCCTATCAGCTCTTAAAAATGCAAGTCACTTGCTTGTTAATCCAAAGAAAAACTGCCTCTCAATCACGGACAAATACTCCCTGCCCTGCTGCCGCTGATCAATTTGAAGGATTTTTCCTCTGTAAAAATCCACCCAGGCTGAGGGCTGATTCACTGTAAGAGGAATTTTAATGGCCGAGTTATAATTCATCCAAAATGAAGGTGTATAAACAATGCAATCGAAATACCAGAGCAGAAGAGCCTTAATTAAAGAGTTACTGCCAGATGCTGCCATAATGCCAACGGAGGTATAAAGCTGCTGGAGCCCCTACAAGTCTTCCATCAAATACTGGTTACAACTGGAGGCATGGCACGGCGCTAGAAGGACCCGTCTTAGGGCATATGACAAATTTTAATGTGCCTGCAATTCTATTTAAACAGAACGACTTCTTATCCTCGGTGGGGAGAGAAACGGGTTTGCTGGGGACTCGCTGTGGCTCGAGATCGCTCTGCGCCAGCGGGCCAAGCTACGGAGCAGCGGCGGCACTGCCCTTTCCCGTGCTGCGAGGGAGGAGCGGGAATGTTGTTACCTTTGGCGGGATGTCTTCCTCCTGCCGTAACCAAGAACTTCGGTCAAACTTTTCAATGCGAGGGGGCAGAGGAGGGTTTTCTGAGGTGGGGTCCGAGTTCTGCCTTGGCATCTCGGGGCGGTGAGAGGCCACCGTCAGAGCCTCCTGAAACCCAGCCATCCCCTTGGCGGGCTGTTCATGCAGGGACTGAGAGCCAGACAAGGAGCTTCCTTGGGATTTCACAGTGACCAGATGTGGAATCTAAGCACCAAGTCAAAACAGAACTATCAGTACAAGGTGGAAAAAATAAATTAGAAAAAAAAAAACCC
Organism: Nothocercus julius; assembly: GCA_013398735.1. Classification (NCBI taxonomy): domain Eukaryota; kingdom Metazoa; phylum Chordata; class Aves; order Tinamiformes; family Tinamidae; genus Nothocercus; species Nothocercus julius. Next base: position 4,872,921 of record VZSV01000051.1, read on the forward strand.
TAAAAATCTGATTAAAAAAAAAAAAGATTAGCAGTTCAGATGCACTAAAAAGCCCCCTCAGCTTGAGACCAGCACCGCCTCTGTTTCAGGAACTTCCGAATTACACCAAATGAATGCAAAAACTCTTAAAAAATCATGGTCGCATAGCTCAGTGTTTTAAAGCCAGGAGATGCCCCAAAGTCGGAGCCGTACGTTTCAGTTCCGCCCGTTTCTGCCGAGGCCCCGGGGTGCAGTGCTCACTGCCAGCCCCGCACGCTGCTTCGGCAGCAACGCCAGGCCGGATGCACACGGATGCACGTGCACGGCCGGGCCTGGCGCCCGCTGAACCTCCGGCTATTACGTCCGCGTCTCTGATGTTGTGCTAATGATGTCTGGCATGGAATCTGGTTGTCAAAAATAAAGGAAAAAATAATAAATAATAATTAAAAAATATTTAGGAATTCTGAGGCACAAATGGCTTAAAAAAACACCAGAAGGAATGAGTATAGGCAACACCCTATCCTATGGATGAAACTTACAGATCTAAGGCTTGCAAGTGACAGGAAGACTGTCACCTCGGGTGGGAAAACTGAGACAGCTTCTTTCCCAGGGCCACATAATGACTGTGAAGTCCCCTTTGACGCAGCACAGAGCTGTAACCTTTATTTCAGTGTAAGCATGACATTTCTGCATGTATGTGCACACATACATGCACTGCTGCCCAGATTTCAAGTGACTATTTCATTAGTATCTTAGTCAAAAAAACACCTTGCAGCTGGTGACAACATATGTCACTGGAAAGAGCGTGTTTTTTTCAAAGGAGTCGGGAAAAAATAGATTGCGCTTGGCCAATCAGAGAGACTGCTATGAAATGTGGCTTTATGGCTTAAGTTTGGATTATACTGGTTTATATGTGGATTATATATTTGGGTAAAGAAAAAGCTACAAAAGGGCTTCCCTGCAAGCGTTTTATTTAAAGTTGGCATTGTCCTGCTGACCTGCAGATGCCCATAGCACAAGCTAGTGACACGTCTCGGTGTATTTTCCCACAGAAACCCCACGGGAATCCGGACTAAAATGTTGGTTCCTCCCCTCTGGAAGGGGGAGCATCCACGCTGGAAGCTGCAGGATTTGCAGATGCTGAACCGGGTCCAGCCCTGATGCTCTCCCAACTTTCTGTGGTGGGCTACTTACGGACTGCGTTACTTGGATTAGCTTTTAAAATACCGATTCCCCTCCTCATTGTGACCTACTGCCCTTTCTGGATGTATTTGTGACGGATGTTAACTCAATGGAAAACCAAAACAAAGCTTTGAAGTAAAGCAACAAAGAAAGCAAAATCTCTTTCTGATGATCCTCAGCATCAAAGCATCCTGGGCCTTTTGTATCAGGCTTTGGGTTTTAGTGCTTTGAATAAAACATACCCGAAGAGGAACAGAGCAACGGCCTTACTGGTGCAGACCAGCGGTTCCCTCTAGGTCCTCAGCTTGTTTCTAGCAGGAACCAGTACCTGATGCTTCAAAGGAAGGTATAACCCAGCATGATGTTTCTAACACATGGAAGTGAAAAGAAGAATCCACTCATGAATGTAGATGCTGCCCTCACTCACAAACACACCAGGGACTGAGAAACCACGGAGCGAGACATTGTTTCCTTCAATCCACCATCTTTCTCGTGACCTTACCGGCACCGCGAGCATCCTGGTGCCCGTAAGCGAGCGGAAGCACCATTACCTGCGGGTCCACGGGTCTGAGCAGGGGAGGGGTCCGGGCGGGCTGCACACCGCTAATGCTGAAGGACTCGGAGCGGGGAGGCAGGTTGGGGTCGGAGATCCTGTTGGCCACCTTGTGCGGCATCGCCGGCGAGCTCTGACGGTTGAGCCGGGAGCGCTCCTCCACCTGCGCGACACCGGAGGAGGGCCCATCAACACCCGGCAACTTCCGCAGACCCCGCAGCCATTTCGCCTGCTTTCCAAAGACATGATCCTATCTCCTGTTATTTTCCAAGGGACAGGGCTGCTCTATGCACCAAATCTTTGAGGGCTTTAAGCATTTCCCCATGGGGTAAACACTCAAGTCTGGATCTCAGCAGGCCCAAGCTCTTCAGCCAAGCTCAGGTTCTCATGCAACCTGTATCAGCTTTACCTTCATTTCCCCTCTTCTTCACCCCATTAACTTGCCCCAGGTTTATCTCTTCCATCATATTTCTGCCTCTCATCAGTTTTCTTCCTCCTCCCTTCCCTTTCTGAGGTAGCACCCAGCCCCCTGTCCCCCATCAAGAGCCTAAAATAACGCTGGTTTCTCAGACGTTCCCCAGTGCAGCTCGATGCAGGGTTGCTCCAAGGGATGGCCACCACGGCCACGCTGCAATGCCGTGCACAAACACAGAGCAGCAGGATTCACTGCACTGCTCTCCTTGTGAAGTCTGAGACCCTCAAGAGAGATCATTAGGAAACCAAAGCGGCACCTCTAGCCTCTAAGAGGTAAGAAAGCCCCGTGAAAAAGTCATTTATAGCTGAAAGCCAAGGCACATATAAGAAGCTCCTTTCTCTTTAGATACGTCATGTTATTTTATGACTCTAGAATTCAAGTCATTCAGCAGATTGTGCAATCGATGCATTTTAAAGATTTCCCCAAAGGACTATTTATATCTCATGTGCGTAACTCATCCTTGTGAATCTGAAATGGAAAAACAAAGCCTCAAGAAAAGGCAGCATGCCTCAAGAAGGTGTTTTTTGCAGATGACTTCGGAGAAGCAGGTCTTGCCTTTTCATAACTCTATCTTGAAGCAAGGGGATCCTTTACTGTAAACACTGCAAGGAGTGCTTTTGTTAGATTTGAATCCAGGAATAAACATGGCAGCCAGAAACGTCTGGCTTTGATCTAGATTTAGCAAGTCTGGCACCTTGTCATGTATGAAAGAAAAAAAAAATCCTATTACTGATACAGATATAAGAAAAAGTCTATTGTTTTCAGGTAATCTTGGTGGAAATACAATGGTTTCAGCTAACCCTGACATATGTGCAGTCTGTGTGCTACTGAGACAAGACTACATGAGCTGATATTCATACAACATATGCTGTGCAGAATTTTGATACCTCAGCTGATGCATATTTTCACCCAGGAGTCTTTAACATGTGTTAAATACCATAGGCATGTCCTAATTCCTCCATGTCATGTTGAGAAGTAAACCATTAAAAAGGTTTGCTTGCAAAGAACTACAGCTATTCTTTAGATAAATATATATTCATGAAAGACATACAGGAGACATTTACATTAATCAAATACGAACAGGGCGTGAGCGCTCGGACAGGCTGTCCTAGAGCAGCTCTGGTGTGTCCGCTCACTGTCCAAGCCTTGGCACTCACCATGGCCACCAAAGGCAATGCGGCCGATCCCGCTGGCTATTTTGGGGAGTTTTGTGAACCACCATCGTCACCTCACCAAGTGCTTTGTTTCACAAGCACTCCACGCTCGGGGCTCTCCATCCCTACTCCACGGCGCCTCATTGACTCCAGCACTGCACAGAGAGGGGGGAAAGGCGGCACTCCGCAGCGCCAAACTCTGCAGGAATTCGTCATCGCCCCCGTTTGTCAGGCTCCTCTTTTATAATTCAAGATTCACGTCAAATGGGAAACATCCGGAGCAGCTTCTGCGGAAGTCCCAGTGGAAAGCAGCTACTGCTGCCATGAATTATTTCAAAGCCAAAGAAGGATGACAAAAGCCAAGGGGACTGGAGGGGATGATGAAAAGCGAGCTGGCCGCTGCAGAGAACAGCACTGCTGGTGACACAGCTGAGCCGTGGGCACCACGGCGGCACCAAGTGCTGGAAAGAAGCACCTTGAGACCATGCCCAGTGCACCCAGGCTGCTTTGAAGATGCCCAGGTGAACAGCTCCCTTGCTGCTCCTTTGTGTAAGGACATATATGAAACTCTTTCCCAACCTGTCCTTTAGCTGACTGAGCTGCAAGTACTTTTGCACTAAAAAAGTGGGCACATTTGAATTGAGTACTGGAATTGCCAAACTACGGTGTGCTGATAGTGTAGGTTTGGCCATTAAGAATGGGACTTCAATATATGCATCAAAGTAGCTGAACTTTGATAAAAATGGGACTACGTGAAGTAGATAAAATAGAATATGGAGGTGAGGGGAGTAGTTATGGGAACTTCCCAAGGGTGCTGTGTTGGGGCAGTTCATCAAACAACTGCTCCCAGGTGCATAAAGAAAGTAAATTTGCCCCTTTTAGCATTTCATATAAATATGCTGCTGTTCTTATTCCCATTTACAGTCCCTTAATGTAATGGAATTTTGTATCTGCAAATGGAAGTCAAATCCAGTTCTTTAATCCTTCATTCTAGGTAAAGTTCCCTTTTTATAAATCTTGGTTACAGAGAGCTTTGGAGACAGTGCCAGAGATACTTTAGCAATGTTCTAGGAAATTTATTTAAAGCTAGATAATGAAAGAAAGAGAATTTACTCCCATTTTCTGGTTTGCTACTTACTGTTAGGACCACTGCAGGTGTACAGTAGAGACCCAGTTTTGCAGCAGGCCATGGAGGCACCACTTAGGTGCAGGCTTCTCCTAGCAGAGGCAGGAGAACAGCTCAGAGCTGTGTTGTTTGGCATATCAGTCTTAAATGGGAACCTTGTCCACAGACCTACGGGAAGGGTTGGTAACAGTCCTGAAGCTTCTGTGAAGCACTCACTATTAGCAAACTCTTAATTCTTGTGATATTTCAGGAAAGGAAACAGGCCTAAACTTAAGTTCTTACTTTTCATCTGGAGTTGGCAAATTTTTCACGATTTTTGAAGCCCACATCTGACCTGAGAATGTGAGGAACTGATACCTCCTTTTGCTTCTTCCGTGGTTTAAAAATGCTAATAACTCTTGGTGCTGTTATCCTTAGTAAAGGATAACTGATTTAATTTTTTGAGCATTTGATGCTTTCTGGTGTTGTGGATTTAGTGCAGCTGAAGGTTGTGAATCGGAAAGATTAGAAGACAGCTAAGTGTTGGACGCACATTGCATCTCTGCCAGGACAAAAAGGTGCCAGACTCTCGGCAACCGAGCAGCAATTCTGCATAATGGGAAGAATATGTGAGTTATTAAAAGATCTTCCTGCCCTGGAGTAGGATTACAAAATTAAACTAACAAAATCCAAGAACTCTAGAAATACTAGTAATAAGAGCGGGCACTGGTCTTTCTGGAACCACCACAAAGAGATTAGGGAGAAAAAGTGTGTTTGCATCTGATCCTGAAACTGCCTTGCAGACAGCGTGTGGCTTTTCAAGAACATTTAGACAGGCTATAATTAATAGCCAAGACCTCAGTCATTACAGGAATTCCCTCTTTTTGGGAGGAGTCTCCTGTGCTTACACTACTCCCTCTCTCCTACCTCCTTGGCCCACGCTGGCTTCTCACTGGCATTTATGCCCTCCTTGTAATGGTAGAGGGGCTTCTTCTCCGCTGGCCGCTGCTCCTGCCGCTGCTGCTGCTGCTGCTGCTGCAGGGAGACCAGGTAGTCACGCTCCTGCTGGAGCTGCCGCTGCAGCCGCTCCGCCTGCCGCTGCTCCTCCAACTGCTTGCGCTTGTACTCCTGTGCGGGCAACAAGAGAGCAAGGTGGCTGCACGGTGACACCGGCATGGGCCTGGCCGCGGCATAACGCATGACCTTGGCACTGAGAGGCTGCAAATACAAGCGTGTGGCACCTTCCGGCGCCACAGATCTGGCCTAAGAAAGGCATTTTAGCACCAGGTAGCTGCATTCTCACTGATGGAAGCTTTAAATCCACGTACGAAACAGGAGGTCTGGATCTGAATCCCTTGGGCAATCCCAAACATATGACCACATTGTATAACGTTCTCATAGGGCTTATAAGTCACCATTGATTTTGCTCAGATTTTTCCAGATAGGAAGAACAAAGGACCAAGCCAGGGAGGTGCCAAACACCATCGGTTCATAGAAATCCAACCGAAGCTGAGGCCACGCAGCACTTTGTAGGACTGATTTATTGTTTGTGGCAACAGCTGCACAGCAGGGGCAACTGTGTGATCCTTCCCAATCCCCGGGGCTTTACGAGGTTTAATTACTAAATCATTAATGCTTTTCTTTTAGAAAGTGCCTTTTTAAAAGTGAAGGACTTGTGTGAGGCCTTTTTTTCCCTTTTCCCTAAATAAAGCTAATGGGAAGAGAGACAAATAATAATCCCTGTGGATTAAAAGAAAACACAGTGAGAGCAACAGCTACGAGCATTCAAAGAGGACAATTAAAAAAAAGTCTACAACACAAACAGCATGAGAAGGGATACACAATATTCTTGCAAAGGAGTTAAAAGCAAACGGCGAATATACAAAGCGCGCGCGGCAGGGCGGGCGTGCGGGGCGAGGACGCCCGCCAGCTCCGCCGTGCCAGCATGCTGCAAACAGCCCCGAAGGACAGGGCCACAGGCCCGGGGGCGCCGCGCGGATCGCCCCTCGAGCGGAGGCGGAAGCCCGGGAGGAGATGCAGCGGGAGCAGCGCGAGGCCCCGAGCGCGCGCGCCA
>VZSV01000051.1:4879479-4890994 GCA_013398735.1 Nothocercus julius
GTGGCGAAGCCGGGGTGTCTGCGGGGCACACGCATGCGGGCGCGACGCGGAGCGACGGCGGCCCCCGCGGCCGCCCCATTACCAGAAGTAGCGCTTGCTCCTGCAACAGCTGCTGCTGCAGGATCTCTAACTGTCTCTGCTCCTCCTCTAACTGTCGCCTGATGTACTCCTGGAGGCACGGGCAGCAAGGAGTGAGGGAGAGAGAGAGAGAAGGTGAAAGAGCCGGTGATTTCCAAGAGGAATTGCTGGTGAGGAGCACGGGGAGGACCCGGAGCACGGGTATACACCCACTGGAGAGCCCAGATGTTCCCAGGCCCTTCGCCTGGGACAGGGGCCTCCGGGAGGGAAGAGCTGCGCGCACGGGCTCAGCAGGGCACCAAGCCCTGTGCTGGGAGCGGCAGGGTGGGAAAACTCCACCTCAAGTGTCTCCACATCTGCGGGCAAACAAGTGGATCCCCACAGAAGTAAATTACGGCAGTGGAAAGCGACACATGCGGCGTTAACAATGAAGCAATTTATGCTCAAGTGGTGGAAGTGGCAAAAAAGTGTGAGCGTTATGAGAAGATCTGCCTTTTAGCTTATTAAATTAAGAGGGATTCACGCGGAGGGCAACCATCCCAAAGGCAGCCGGGCCGCGAGGCCCCGATCGGCCGGCGGCCCCGGGGTACCTGCTCGTGCTCGGCCCGTCTCCGCTCCTCCTCCCGGCGCATCTGCTCCTCGTAGTGCCGCCGCTGCTCCCGCTCCTGCTGCTTCCGCAGCTCCTTCTCCCGCCTCTGTTGCTGCAGGGGCAAAAGACACCAGTGAGACATGGAGATCGTGGCAGACACAAGCAAAACGCTTCTTGGGTGCTTCTCAAGGCTTGCGCCCTTCTCAAGGCTTTTTGGAAGCATCTTGCCCACCACACTGGGCAGGGAACATGAGACCAAAAGCTAATACAGAAGACCCAGCATCCAATCACTACTGTGGTTTTTTTCAGTTCTTACCAGTCAGTCGTGTTATTTACTAAGGAAAATAAGGCTCTCGGTCAAGTTATTCGAGGATCAAACTGCTTTTTATGAGAAGGACTTGTACATTTACAGCCTCTTCTCCAGAAATCAATACTGCTTCGTAATTACATGCCATTCTGAGGTCCTACGTGCAAGGCTGAGCACAGCAAAGGGGGAAAATGTGCTTATAATGCGCCCTGTGGGCTCTGAGACAGAAACCGAAGGCATAAAAATAATTAGCTAGCACGATACTGAATTGCTTCAACTGCCTTAAACTACAGCATGAGCCAGGTGGCTTCACATCCTCCAGGCCGCTCTCAGGGCTGTCCCAGCTCCCTGATCCGGTTTGTGTCACGGCTTACTTAGCTCTACAATATCCCTGCCACTAGGGACACCATGGCATTTCGGGGTGAAGTCCATCTGTGACCTGCTCTGGAGTGACCTGGGACTTGCACTTGCCCAAGGAAGATGCTGCTACTTTTCCTTCTTTGTAAAGTTCCTAAGAGATCTACTCTTATTTTTTTTCCCCATAACAGGGGAAAAAATCTGCTGCAAACAGACTTCTCCGGCAGGCCTGACTCTCGCCCTGGTTTTAACCCAGTGGAACTCCCCAAACTGCCCCAGCTGCCCTGCTCTCTACACGGGCAGGAGGTGATGCCCAAGCTACTGGCAGTACCCTGGCTATGACACCAAGCCAGGCAGCAGGTTCCCCCGCATGAGAACAGCACTAAGCTAAAGAAACACAGCGCAGCCCTGGCTCTAGGACGGGCTGCAGGGGACGAAGGTGCCCCAGAAAGCTGGAGACCTCTGGGATAACCTCCCAGGCAAGCTGGGAATGGGGTCGGCTCGGGCCCCGGGCACGCGGCCAGCGCATCGGCAGAGGGCACTCAAATGCAAGCTCTGGCTATGGGGACGCTGCGGCCTGCGGTACCTTCGTCTGCTGCTGCACCGAGCAGGCAGGCAGCACTAATGGGGAGGCAACGCGCTGAAGCATAGAAGATTAGGTCCTTTTTTCTTCTTTTTTTTTTTTTTTTCCCCCCTCAACCAGACATTTTTTTGCCTCTGCAGATACACGGTGACTGAGCAGGCTGCAAGGGCGAGGAAGGCACTGAGGGATTTAGAATGCAGCACGTTAGCTAAATCGCATGTAGGTCTCGAATACAGAGCTGACGATGGTGCCCAAGGAGCTGCCAGAGCTATCTGGAGACAAAAACGCACAGGCTGTGAATTGTTGCTATGCAGTAAACCAGCCCTGATAGATAGATTTGAGATATAGAGAGAGATATAAAACACACACACACACTTAAGTACATATATACATATATATATATACATATGTGTATATATATGTATATAAAAAGTACATATTTAAATTATTTTTTAAGGACACACCCACATGTCAGTGCATGAAAGTCACTGCCTGCCTTACTCACACCTTGCCTTGCAAAGATAATGCCCACAGACGACTTGCTCAGAGACACTGATGTCTCTAGCTTAATGCTAGAGGTCTAACATGGCTTTAGTGCCATCTATAGCTGTATTTATCGGTGCCTTTTAACTCTGCTGAAGGAAGGAAAATCGCATGCAACCAGAAATAAACCTCTCGCTGCCGACTCTGGGTGCCGACTCTGGTGTCCCACGGCAGGCACACGCAGCGGCACTGCCCACGTTAGCTGGGGATGCGTGAGTTACTCGCGACGTACGCGTGTCCTTCTCGAGCCCGGCGCCAACATGCCGCTATTTTGGTTGAGTGAGGAGCTGCACAGCATGTGCCACGGGGATGTGGCAGCTCTGCAGCAGTAACAATGACACATGGGATTTCCTAACTCCTCCGGCACTCCCTTGGCCTCCTCGGAGGAAAGCTGTTGATGAAGGTTGCTGTTTCCATGCACTCAGATAACCCTTGGACCTCTGAAAATAGTGAGCCCTGCAGACGGAGCACGTAGCTCTTGACTAACTGGCTGAATGTCCATTAACTGGGATTTCCACCCATTGTGCTATCTCACAATTTTTTTTTGGGGGGGGCAGGTTGGGGTTTTATGCTTTTTACGACAACAGTATGCTCCTTAACCCAATGCACAAGGCTCCTTAACCCAATGCACAAGGGTCCGGTAGGCTGGGCTTGAGGCAGGAGGCATGGCCTTGAATGCCACAGCTATTGCGCAGAAAAAAAATTACCTGTCTTCATTTCCAATCCAGCAAACAAAGCCAATACATGCAAGGAAGAGGAAAGCCTTTCATTTTTCCCTATGGAGGCAGCTTCCACCCTTCCAGGCAAGCACACCAGGAGCAACTCCAGGGATCCTCCCCACTCCTGCTCTCTCCGTTAGCACAGGTCTAACCAGCAGCCTCCTCTACACTGACAGAAATCCAAGGACTGGGAGCCAATTGCCCCAGGCACGGCTTTCTTCGTCAGCTGGGAAGCATCCAGCTACTCTTCTGGATATTCCAAGGACCTCTGCGCCCCCGCTCTTGGTTCACCTGTGTCACGAATGCAGAATGGTAAGTGCTCAACACTGCTGTCACGTTGTGCTCCAAGCAAGCCATTTCTCAGGGTCACATTATGAGCAAATTTAGCTAAACAATGTAAAGGCTGCTCTCCGCAGAGCCCTCGATGCACTCAGCCGCCTCCCAGGGGCTGCCCAGCAGTGGCACGAGGAAGGAGGGCGCGCGGGCTCCGGCACCGCGCACATTCCTCACCCGCCTCTGCTCAGCCCGCTGCCCTCGCCGCCGGCGTGCACCAAAGCACGCAGCTCTGCGTGGGGCCTAAAATCACCAAGATGCAGCTGAAAAAATGAGGTGAAAGATGTAGGTGTCTCTCTTCATTCGCTTCGTTTTCCTGCTCTTCCTTCCCCTTCCACCATGAGGGCGAACTTCCGGAGTTTCTCCAAGCCTGCATCTACCACGCGTATTTACGCTATCCAGATCTATTATTCATGCAAGGCAAGAACACCAATTAATTGGGAGTGTGCTTATATAACTCTGCAGGTAAAGCTCTATGTAGCGCCTTGTGCTCTAGAATGGGATCTTTGTGCTGCACCAGAAATGACAGGTTGTAAATACGGATTAGGGAAGACATATGAAGGCGAAGCCTCCAGTGCGAAGGCCCTTGGAAGTCTGGGATTAAACACGGACTTCAAAGGAGCACGTTCCCTTTGCCATCCCAGACACATTTAGGAGCGAGAGGAATCACAGAGCTGCGCAAGGTCGGAGCCTCCCTGCGACCCGCCGAGAGGCAGCAACACCCACAAGGAGCAGCTCTTGGAAATCTTGGCTCCTGCTCCGTAGCACAAGAGCCAGCAAAGCAGTGGATGGGGAATTCCAAGTAACAAATGAAAACAAATATTCTAGGTGCTTGCGTTTTTGTGACAGGCTCATTTATCTCAGCCACCAGGGAAAGAGGGAGTATGCCTGGAACATCATCTTTTCTGACACACCAAGCACTGGAGCACGGAGAGGCGCTTCCTACTGGTAGAAAAACTGGGTCAGAACTTCAAATCACAGCAAACGGGAACCTTATATGCTGCAAAATGTTGTGGGAACTTCTTTCTGGGATCATGATGAAGGGACAGACGCGAGACTCCATGCAGGAAAAGGCTTCTGCATCAAAAGCCGGGAGCTCTGCAAGCTTTATATACAAACCAAAGCAGGACAGACACGATTGTCTGCTGTGGGACCTGCTGTAATGTAGCAGCTTCCCTTGCATGTGGCTAAGGGGACTATGTCCAGTGTCCCTGCAGTGCCACCATGATCCCCATCCCTGCGGGGAGGCTGTCACGCTAGGGCAAACGTTCCTACGAGACAGATGATACCTGCAAATGCAGAGGAATATAACAACCATAATTTTAGCTGGCCTAAGTTGATCTGTGGTTAATTGCTGGAAATTCTGTGCACTGCTTTAAAAGAGCTTCCAGCAGATGATCTTTTGCTTTAGCTGGTGAACCTCTAATGGAATTGCTGCTATTTTTTTTATCCATTGAACATCTAGCTCCTATAATCGCACTGAAATAAACTGGACATGCAAAGAGCAAGATGATTAGATGCTTACAATTGTCTTGTATGTTCTCTGTAAAGATCTGACCTTTGTTTTCTGCCTAGAAAAGAAAAAAAATTCCACAACATGACATAAAAATGTTGTTTTGTAAAATCCGCCCTGACTATCTGCCCATTCCCACCAAGGGGGCTGCACAGGTATCTGTCTTGCAGGACCCCTAATACTGCTGAGAGCAGGGTGTGCTATTCCTACTGTTCAGGGTTTTGCTCGTAAACCCAGTCTACAAGGTTCATTCTATGCCAGGAGCAGATGGAGGCCTTATTAGGGAATGATATATATAGGAACGGAATGGAATGGCATATATACGGAAAGATCAAAATATAGTCAAGCCAAGTCACCATGCTGCATAACATGAATATTTGCTTACTGCTATTTGAACTACTGATATTCCCTAGTTCTTTAATTTTTATTTTTCCGCAGTCATTTCTGGAGCCCATCTTGATTTTATCTGATGAACCTTCTGCAGCTGTTCCCCAGAAAACAGGGAAGGAAAGCCTCACCACGGAGCTCCCTTTTGCCCTCAGGCCTTCTTGCTTTCCTTTCAGAACAAAATCAGATACCAAAATCTCTGGACCAACACAGTTTATGAACCCATGGAGCTCTGCCAGTGCGGTCACCCCACTGAGACACACAGACAGGTAGGCACCTTTCCTCTCTTATGCACATATTTGATGTTGCTGCTGCAGCAACATCATGAGATACTGGATTTTGGCAGAAAGGCCCCGACGTGAGACGCACTTTGTGAAAGGTTCAGAAATCCTGGCTTAGGAACATCAAGATGAGAGGATGTCCTTGGTTGCAAGCCCTCTTATGTGGGAAAACAAAAATGGCAGAGGTTCTCTCTCTGGCAGTATGTAAAAAGAAGACTGGACAAAGCAAAAGAAAATCCACAGTTGTTCTTCACTGGCAGAGCAATGGACTAGTTATCCTATTTGCTAGTCTTTCTCCATCTCTTTTACTCTGAATCTTCAATATAAATGAGCTCCAGGCATTTCTGAGCATTGCATCCTCCTAAGTCAATCCTTCTAGCACTGCGCTTGCGTGTTGCTGATTCACTCAGGCAACTTGGCCGTGTTCACGGCACTTTGCTATGAGTCACAGCTCTTGCTATAAACACAGTGACATGTCTGGCAGTACTAAAGAGGCTGCCTAAGGAGTCGCAAAAGCCAGGCGCTCCGAGTGTTTATTTGTCCCGGATGCTCCATTGGGTTTTAAAGGTCAGCTTCACTTCAAAAATGTAGTAACCTGAACCTTCCCTGGGTCTCTGTTCCCAGGGATGTGTAGGTGCAGCGCTGCTTAGGAGAGCTATTTGCACTGCCCTCTTAGTCAGACTGTAAAGTAGCACAGAGCAAATTCATTCCCACTAACCAGAGTAACTCCAGAGACAAGAGTCGACTCAAGTTAGTGTAAAGTTAGTACAAGAAAAAACAGTCAGGCCAGAAGGAAACTGCTACTACTATTTCTCTGTTTTCCTGCAGGAGCTTTTTTTTAGGAGCACTGATTTTAAGTGTTGGGTATGGGGACATCAGCCTCTAACGACGAGGGGAAGGGGAAACGACGAGGCAAGGGGAAAACAGCTGAGCTACAGGCAGAGCTCGCACAGCTTAGCAGGAGGATTAGAGCCCTACATTCAAAACCTGCCTGGGAAGCAGCAAGCGACGTCGAGCCATGTTATTCTACGCGAAGAGAACATATTAATACACTGGTAAGTATTGTATTCATTACGGGATTTCAGCTAATCTGGTGTCTGCTTTTATTCGGCTCTTGTTCCGCTTCTGTACGGCTCGCAGCAAGCCCACGCTGAGGCTGCAAGAGCCCAACTTCCTTACGATAGTCCTTAGATAAACACGCAGCGGGGCGAGGGATTTGAGGCGCGTGCACGTGCAAACCTCATCCTCTCCGAGCGCGGCGCTCCGGCTCCGCCATCGCTACGGAGCAGAAGCGAAGCCTGACCTACAATTCACTGTGTGCAGGACGCCTTGCACGCTGACAGCATCGCAGACCTACATGTTTACCAGACTGAAAAATGCTCGGCCTGTGACGTGCCCCGGGCTGGTTTTAGCCCCGCAGGGCTCTAGCAGTGCCACCTCGGAGAGGAGGCGCACACAGGCGGCCGCCTGCAGCTCGGCCCTGTCTGAGCTCCGGGCCTGGGGGTACTACCCACTGCACAAACACCCGGAAAGCGTACGGAGATCTGGGGTAAACCTAGCAGGCTCGCTGGCTTGTTCCAATTATGGGGAGGGGGACGCTCTAATAATCCATTTACTGCAAGACAGTCATATCAGTGACCTCTTTGGAAGGCTAATTTAATTACATTTAATGCATGAACCCTTCAACCAGACTTTTGGGATGACTTCAGCAATGCGCTGCTATGTGCAAAACCACATCAGCAACAGGCCAGGGGAAACCCCTTCCTCTTTGTGGACTTCTCTGATTCAAGGTCTTTGAGGCTAAGACCAAAATGAACACTTCATGCGGCCAGGCTGGGTGATGCACAGACACCCAAAGCCACCTCGTCAAATACCGCAGCCAGATTTTAAATGGAGTGGATAATTTTATGACCAACAGTATTTGCAGCTGGTATGTTAGGACAAAAGTAATGAAATCTTATGCTTCAGGGCACATATGGATCAAGTCAGGCAGGAATCTGCACCTTCCTCTAAGAGAAACTGTTGTAATTGGCAAAAACTGAAAGGCCTGAAGTTGAAAACAGGGATTAAGGGGGATGTAAGCAGTATGTGGAACTTGGGAATGGGTGAACGGAGGCTCTTTAGCTTCTTCTCAAATGCCACAGGCCACAGCAACAAGTAAACATAACTAACCTGCTAAGTCCCTGGTCTGATAAGAGTTTTGCTCACCTGGATTTTAGCACAAAGCACAACTACCACGCCAATACCAGACTAAGTCTGCTCAGCAGTTCCCGTTACCCTTTAAAGTCTGGTATTGAAGGGGCTCATTTGTAGTGAGCAAACCCTGCTACCTCCAGAAGAGCTGGCAATACTTATCTACCACGGTGAGGAGAGTGACTGGAAGCCAGGATAGGTAACGGATCAACAGGGGCTTTTGTTCAGTGCATCACTGCGGTCTGGTTTGCCAGTTACTTCCCAGAGAGGCGAGCACAGGGTCTGTTCAAAGCTGTTTTCCTCTGGGAACTGCTACCAGAGGTCCCTCAAACTCAGCCCAAGGGCAACCTCTGGCTGCCCATAGCCCGGCTCCAGCTCCTACCTCCTCCAGCCTCCGCCTCTGCTCCTTCTGCTCCTCGATGCGCTTCTGCCGCTCCGCCAGCAACTGCCGCTTGTGCTCCTCGTTCTCGCGCTGCTGCTGCTCCAGCTGCTGCCGCCGCAGGGCCTCCGAGCGCTCCTTGTTGGCCAGCTGCAGCCGCAGGAAATCCCGCCGCAGCGTCGACTCGCCGGGCAGGTTCAGGATGGAGCTGCACGGGAGAGGAGTGTCACAGAAGTTCCCACAGACCCCCTTAAGCCTCTCATTAGGAGAAATGTGGGTGTTTTTCGGGTTTGTTCTCCCATAAGCCATTTGAGTAACGGGAGGTGCTTGGGCAGTGGCGGATGGAGGCAAGGAGGGAGGCACAAGGGTCTGGGCAGGAGAGCACAACCCCTGTCATCTGTTGCAATATGAAATGCACCTCACCTCTTCCTCCCAACTCTTTTTAAAAAGAGAAATTCTGAAGAAATTCCCCCCAAAACCTTTACTGTTAATCCTGCTTGGCCATAAGGCTTGGCTTGCAATTTGAGAATGCAGAGAACCCTCCTGCTCCTCACAGCCTTGTCAGACATTTCCCTGCTAAAGGTTTCCTTCACACTAAGCTTCTAAGCAAAGTCTCTTATGTTGCAGTGGCACACACTATATTTAGCTGTGCACAAAGCGCATTTGGTGTGAATCACTACCGGCTATTAAAATACTACATTATCTCAGTGAAATAATGGAATAACCTGACGCTAATTGCAATGACTCTTAAAAAAGTCTTCAAAGAAAGAAAATTCAAACCCTGTTATGCTTGCAGCAGCAATTGGAAAGGTTTCATGATGAAAAGTTACATGTAGATATGGAGCTGTACTTGAAAATAAAAAAATCACATTTTCAAGATTCTTCTCGGATTTCAACTTGCTTTTCCCCCACACCTAAGTGCTCACACGTGTAGCTCCTCAGAGCAGAGTTCATGTGAGCACACATGTCTGTAAGTTTTTGCACACGGGAGCCAAGTGGTTTGATCTGAACGAGCAGTTTCCTATCCTACAAGCTGATCTGTGCAAGCAGTTCATTTTGCACACACAGTCTATCAAGGAAGGAAGGAAGGAAGAGTGAGCTAAGGGAATGTTTTAAGAGACTAGATCCACACAAGGAGCCACAAATGTTTATCAGCTTCTTGACAAGATGGGCAGCAAGTACTGGCTAGGAGAGTGATTCTTCACCCCTGTGACCACAGTAGCCTGGCTCTGCTCAGTTATGGTCAACATATTCAAGCAGGCAGCTTATGCTGCATCATACGTACAATCAGATGGAAAAGAAAATTCAGCTCTGGCAAATCAGGCTGGATACAGAGCTGGCTTAAATGAGGCACCCTGGATGGCACCTTGGATACCAGAAGGGGAAAGGTCGGTGCTGGTGGGAAAGGGCTTTGGTCCTCCCACCTCCCACCAAATACAGCGATCCTGCATCTTAAAATACCAGCTGTGAGGCCACCGCAGCTGTAAAGCCACCAAGCAGAGCTGTCCATCAGCAAACATGGGCAACCATTGCATTCCTGGGACATTAACAGACTGCATTACAAATCGCACAAAAATGGTTATTGCTTCTTCCCAATCTCTTGGCCAAGGTAGTCGGTAGTATCAACTTAATACCACTCATCGTCTAAGAGAGGGGAGATAATTTGTTCTTTCATAGGGCGAGCTTGATGATCAAATTGTTCTTTTTCCACTTCTAGTTCATATGAGCCTATAATCCAATCCAATCTTATACAGAGTTAAAAAGATATAAGGGCAGAAATGAAATGTTGATTTTTTTACCTTGGCTCTCCGGAGTCATTTTCCTCCTCCTCCTCCTCGCTGCCACTGTACTCGTATTCTGTCTCATCTAGGAACATAATTGCTTATCAGTGCCCTTTACTGGGCTCATAGGTTTTCCTGATGCTTGAAACATGAAAGCTCTAAAGGAGAACTGAAACTCCTTTTTTCCCCCCAGCATCACTAAGAACAGCCAGTATTGTCTCTCCGCTTGCTGATCCTAGGGGAGGCTGCAAAGTCAGGGAAACGCTCAGCAGTGTCCCCAGGGGCCAGCTCACCGCTCACTCGGTGTGGGCTCGCGGAAGACCGTGGTCCCAGCGGGAATGCCGCCTGCCAGCACCAGCACCATGGGGAACGCCTTCCAGACCAAGAAAGGCTCGGGAAAAGACAGAAGGTGCCAAAATCCTCTGCTCAATAAAAGATTGTACCCATGCACCAAATACAATGAGCGGCCTCCTTCTGCAGAGATGTTCTTACAGGCACAACACTCAGCAAGCTCTTGGGGCCACCAGCTTTGGAAAGTGGGATTTAACTGCTGTTCTGAAGGCATGAACTTCTCTTTCCCTGAACATGTTCCACCATTCCTGCACAAATCCATACGATATTGTCCCAGCAGTGCAGATATCTACATAAAAGCTCAATTACTGTGTTGTGCTACATACTGTGATTTCTATTGGGATATACTCTATATCAGATAAAGGGAATGACAGAAAAAGGAAGGCTTGCATTTATCCAATTACTCTCCATCTCTAGGGTAAAACCTTCATTTGCTAGACTAAACACATTTAATACTTCACTAAGATTCAGTTCTATTGTTTTGATTGTACTGAAATTATGAAGAACTAGAAAGTATATGTGAAAAATTAATACTGCTACGAAAAAGGAGAGAAAGAGCAATAACTTAACTGGTTGGATTCAACAAATGAGCTTTCAAATTACAATTCAGTTCACAAGCAACAGAATACTTAAAAAAGCTCCTTTAGCTATCTGAACTTCCTTGCAGAAGACTTTGATAAGGACTGGAGAAGTCATTGAAAAAAAACAGACAGAAAATCCGCAGCTGATGGCAATGCTTTGCGCTAAGAAGTAGGACTGAGAGCAAAGAGGGCGAATAGGACCAAGGGCAAACACGGAGAGATGCACTGAAGGTAAACATGGGGAGTAGGACAGAGGGTAAACATGGGGAGTACCACTGAGGGGAGAAATTGGGAGGAGCACTGAGGGTAAACATGGGGAGTACGACCGAGGGTAAAACTCGGAGTAGGATCGAGGGTAAACATCGGAGTAGGACCGAGGGTATACATCGGGAATAGGATTGAGGGAAAACCTCGGGAGTAGGACTGAGGGTAGACATCGGGAGCGGGACGGAGGGTAAACCTCGGAGTAGGACCAAGGGTAAACCTTGGTAGTAGGACGGAAGGTAGACATTGGGAGAAAGACCGAGGGTAAAACTCGAA
>VZSV01000492.1:7733-17848 GCA_013398735.1 Nothocercus julius
AAACATCCCCTCTCTCAAGGTCTGGATCCTGCTTCCCACAGGAGATTCTTATGGCCTTACAGATCATAAAAATTTCCACCTCCTATACATGCACTTAGGGAAGAATAACCCCAGTCACCAGTACAGGCTGGGGACTGACCTGCTGGAGAGCAGCTCTGCAGAGAGGGACCTGGGTGTCATGGTGGATGACAAGCTGACCATGAGGCAGCAGTGTGCCCTCGTGGCTTCTCACAAGAAGGCCAATGGGATCCTAGGGTGCATTAGGAAGAGCGTCTCCAGCAGGTCCAGGGAGGTGATCCTGCCCCTCTACTCAGCCCTGCTGAGGCCACACCTGGAGTACTGCGTGCAGTTCTGGGCTCCCCAGTTCAAGAGGGATGTGGAGCTGCTGGAGAGAGACCAGCACAGGGCTACGAGGATGATCCGGGGCCCGGAACATCTGCCCTGTGAGGAAAGACTGAGAGAGCTGGGCCTCTTCAGCCTGGAGAAGAGAAGGCTGAGAGGAGACCTGATCAGTGTCTATAAGTACCTCAAGGGAGGCAGTGAGGAGGATGGGCCTGGCCTCTTCTCAGTGGTGGCCACTGATAGGACTAGAAGAAAAGGCCACAAACTGGAGCACCAAAAGTTCCACAGGAACTTAAGGAAAAAATTCTTAACAGTGAGGGTGACAGAGCACTGGAACAGGCTGGCCAGAGAGGTTGTGGAGTCTCCTTCTCTGGAGATCTTCAAAACCCGCTTGGACGCAGTCCTGTGCCACATGCTGTAGGTGCCCCGGCGTGTGCAGGGGGGTTGGACTAGATGATCTCTAGAGGTCCCTTCCAACCTTAAGCTTTCTATGGTTCTATGATTCTATGATTTGAGGAGCTTTGAGATGCCTGTCCAACATTCCCCCATGTACCCCTGGGCTCCAGCTTGCAGGAGAGGTAGGAGCTGCACCAGCACCAACTACTTGTGGCACGCCGGCATCACTCAACAGTTCCCCAAACCATGCCTTAAGCAGTCTGTAAGGACTAGGAGCGGTTGCCCATCTCCCAGGCTGGGCTTCTCAAGTAGAGAAGGCCTCAAAGGCAAAGTCTCCCTCATCATTCTTCCTGACATTTTCCCCATGGATTTAAGGGCTTAGCAAGGGTGAGGGCTGATGAGCTAAAAAGGTTGTCACAGGGCCCTGGAAGGAGATATGAAGTAGACCTTCCTGGTGGTTCTTGGCAACTCTTCTTGGTGGTTCTTTGCGACTCCTTGCATGTCAGCTGGGGCCATGTGCAGTGCAAGTCTCAGGTATTTGCCACAAGAGGTCCCCTGTCCCTGCTTTGACCTCTTGTAGACTTCCTATTTATGTTGTTTTGCCAAGAGTGTCTTCTTCCTCCATGCAGGCCACCTTTGCTAAAGTGCCTGCTTTTGAGGCACTGAATGTGGAGGAGGGGACCTTTGAATATCATCCAGCTTTTGGGACCCCTCTCCCCTCTAGGACCATACCTCATGGGAGTCTCCCAAGCAGGTGCCAGCACAGGCCCAAGGTTGCTCTCTGGATGCCCGGGGCTGGGAGTCTTTTTGCCCTGTGCCTTCCTCACATGATCTCTAGGAAGACCCACAACATTAGCAAAAGCTATGTTGACAAGGTGACTTCACCAGAGGCTTTCCTGAAGGCATGTGAAGGCCTGTGGCCGTGATTCAGAGCTTTCAAGATATTCTAAGTCAGCTCTCCAATTTGCTGCCTTTGAGGAACCAGGTGCCTGGCAGCACTGTGGCAGTATCACAAAGGGAGGGCACCAAGGGCCACGCTGTCACTCCCTGTCCCAGACAGGGGCAGGGCATGTGGATGCTCCTCACCATGTGGGGCACCTGGAAGGCACACAAGTGAAAAATGCACCTCCACACGAGAGTAGCCATTGCCACAGGGGCCATTGTGAAGTCAATCCTTCCCATTGCTCCTCAAGGGGTATGCATGGACTCAGATTGTTCTGGATGGACTTGGATCATTAAGGATGGACCTGGATCTCCCACATGGGCTTGGATCTCCCAGAGACTCAGATCACTCCCAATGGGCTCAGTTCACTCCAGATTGACTCAGAATCACAGAATCACAAAACGGTTGAGGTTGGAAGAGACCTCTAAAGCACATCTAGTTCAACCTCCCTGCTCAGGCAGAGACACCTGGAGCACATTACATGGAATTGCATCCGGGTGAGTTTTGAGTATCTCCAAAGAGGGAGACCCAAAACCTCTCTGGGCAGTCTGCTCCAGTACTCTGTGACCCTAACAGTAAAGAAGTTCTTCCTCAAATGCAGATGGAAATTCCTGTGTTTCATTTTGTATCCATTAGCCCTTGTCCTGTTGCTGGCCACCACCTAGAAGAGCTGGCCATCACCAAGAAGAGCCCCACAGAAGGTTGGACTCGTGCAAGGGCTCTCCATCCAGCTCTTCCAGAACGTGATGGCCATTGTGGCGGGCACCCAGAAAGTGCTAAGAAAGCATGTGCACAGCTGCCTGCTCTCATTGCTCATGTATGCACATGAGCAGATCCCCAGCGTGGCGCAGGTGTGTGACTGCATGGGTTAGTCGTGTGGGACCAGGAGTATTTATCAGTTTTCTGTCCAGGTTTACGCAGCAAAGCCCCAGCACTGGCATCCCTAGGGGATTTCTAGCTGTCCCTGCAGTCATCCTAGGCCAGCAGGGACTGGATGAACTCTGTCTTGCTACCCTGACATAGTGGTTGCCCCACATGTCTGCCCAGGGTGTCAAAGCCAAACTTTCTGCCTACATGCAGCTACCCTAATGGACTGGGAAAGGCTCTGAGCATTGGCAGGGTGTGGGGATGCAGATTCTCCTGGCTGGGCTGTATTCGCATTTCCCACTCTGGGCTGCTCTGCAGGTGTCTTGGGAAGCCCTCCTTGGTGCTGCTCAGCTTCTGACGTGGGAGCAACTCAGGCACCTCCTCAAGAGTACAGACGTGGCAGATTGGCGTGTGCCTGGTAGGAACAGCCCCCAAGTCCCCTAAACCTGCCCCACAGAAGACCTGCCACCCTTGCCCTCTTTCTCCCCCATATTACCTCCCCATTGCCAGCCCATTGCTGCAGACTCTGCAACTGCACATGCGCTCCCCTTTCTCCAGTACACTCTCCCACTGTGCTCTTCTCAAGAGCCACGATCCGCTACTGCCCCCAGGGTGGGGAAAGAGCCCCTGGCCCAGCTGGGCCTTGCTACCAGGATGGCACCTCAGCCTGCCACGAATGTGACTGCTATGCCCTCTGCTCCCCCTAAAGCTCGGTACCACATGGCTCCTGGCTGGAACCATGAATGTCCTGGCAGAGCAAGGGAAAGAGGAGACAGCTCAGGCAGGAGGACTGGCCTGGCTGGCTGTCAGAGGTCTGCACCAAGCCCTGGAGCTTGTGCTCTGTGCAGCTGGTGAGCAACAGGAGCAGAGCCGATGAATACCGGGGCAGAGCCTGGCCTGCTTGGAGCAGGAGTGCTGCACTACTTGCTGTAGCAGGACTAGGACTGCAGGGCTGCAGGTACGTTTCAGGGCAGGGGGATGGGGGAGTTGTCGCCTTCCTCGGCGAGGCCATAGTATGGGGAGGTTCCTGCCAGGATACCTGTGTGCCAGCACCTTCCCCGAGCATGGGGTAAGGAACATAGCCCAAGCAACAGCACTATGAAATTAAACGTCCCTGTAATCACAGCTCCAAGAGAAGATCCCAGATGTCACGGGGAAGGGCCTGGTGCCACCTCCCTAGACTTACTGGTGCGGCCTCCGTTGATTGATGGGTGTCTCAACCAGTCCTGAGAGTGGGATGAGAGAAGGCTCCAGAAGTCCAGGAGCTGGGTCCAATAAATAAGGGCACGTCAGCACCTCTGGGTGTGCTTTGTGCAGTGTATGTGTTTTTGGGGTTGGGTGGTGCTTGGTCTGGGAATGGGGATCACCTTCTGGCTGTCTTTTCTTTCAAACTGTTAGTAAAGTAACACAAAGCCCACCTTGATTTGCCTGAGAGCGAGCAGAGCAGTGCTGGCACACTGCCTTCTGCCAGCACTGTGGTGAGAAATGCCAGTGAGGGAGGAGATTCTCATTGCTCTCAAAGGCCCCGCAGAAACTCCTCAGCTTTGTAGGGCTGCCTGGGGGAGGTGCAGGGAAAGATGTGTCAGTGCTTGGGGGGGCTCCTGGGCCTGTCCAGCGTGCTCCTGCCCTGTCCTCTAACTGTCCTCCCCCACACTGTGGGAGTGAGCCCGCCCACAGTTGCTTGGCAACACTGTGGGGGTGTCTCAAAGGGAGGTCGCAAAGGGCTGTGATGTGACCTGCTGTCCCAAGCTGAGCCAGGACTCGTCGCCTCTAAGTGAGTGGCCAAGGGCCTACCTCTCGTTGCTCTCTGCTTCCCTCCACACACGCATCCGTTTCCCTTCTGAGCACCCCAGGGATCCAGGGTTCTCTTTTGATTAAAAACTGTCCAGAGGGCTGAGAGCTGGGAGGCTGCCACAGGGGGACCTAGCCTCAAAACAAAGCACAGGGAGACCTCTCTCTCCACCAGTCATCTGACCTCACCTCGGCATCAGTTTCAGAGCAAAGAAATCTCTTCTCCCCTAAGCCTTAGCATCAGAAACATTTCAGGAGAAGAGAAAGAAAAAACAAAATGAAGAGAGAGAAAATCCAGCTTCCACTCTCCCAGAAAACCATGACAACAGCAAGCACCCAGGCCTCACTGCAGAAGGGATACAGGCATGGGTTTGGAGATTCAATGGAGATTCAAATGGAGATTCAAAGCAAACCCTTCTTCAGGGCATCTTGAAAAAGAGACAGTGCATGTTGGGAATCTAGCTCTGAGCAGGCTGTGGAGCTGGTGCTGCAATGCAAAGCTGGGAAATAGTTCCTCCAACTCTTTACTGAAAAATGACCTCCTCCTGGAGGAAGACAATGCCAGGGTGCCATACAGGGCAAAGGCTGAGCAGCGCAGAACCAGCAAGAACCTGGACCTGAGCATGGAAGAGAATGAGCAGAGCTGCAGGCACTGGCAGGAGGCAGAAGAATGAGCTCTGGTCTCTCTTCAACATCAGGCCTGTATCCCTTCTGCCTCACTGCGGAAGGGATGCAGACATGGGTTTGGAAATGGAGTTTCAAACAAACCCTTCTTCAGGGCATCCTGAAAGAGAGTGCATGTTGGGAATCTAGCTCTGAGCAGGCTGTGGAGCTGATGCTATAGGGACATCTCTGAGCTTTGGAACCCAGAGCTGTCGCCTGGCAGCTGCTTCTGCAGTGCAACAGGCTGCTGCTTGCGATGTTCATCTCCATGTGGGCAAGGCATTGCTCCTTGTGGGCACAGAGCAGGATCTTGCTGTACATTAGCATGTGTCCCACACTTCATTTATTTATTTATTTTCCCTGTCTGGTATCCCTGCATCATTTGAGGAGCTTTGAGATGCCTGTCCAACATTCTCCCTGTGCCCCTGGGCTCCAGCTTGCTGCAGAGGTAGGACCTGCACCAGCACCAGCTACTTAAGGCATGCCGGCATCACTCAGCAGTTCCCCAAAGCATACATTAAGCAGTCTGTGAGGGCTGGAAGCGGTTGCTCATCTCACAAGCTGGACCTCTCAAGCAGAGAGGGCCTCAAAGGCAAAGACTCCCTCACCATCCTTGCCGACATTCTCCCCATGGATTTAAGGGCTTAGCAAGGGTGAGGGCTGATGAGCTAGAAAGGTTGTCACAGAGCCCTGGAAAGAGATCTGATTTGGACTTTCTTGGTGGTTCTTTGGGACTCCTTGCATGTCAGCTGGCACCATTTGAAGTGCAAGTCTCAGGTAGTTGCCACAAGAGGTCCCCTGTCCCTGCTTTGACCTCTTGTAGCCTTCCTATTTATCTTGGAGTTTTGCCAAAAGTGTCTTCTTCCTCCATGCAGGCCACCTTTGCAAGTGTGCCTGCTTTTGAGGAGATCACTACTGAACGTGGAGGAGGGGACCCTTGAATATCATCCAGCTTTTGGGACCCCTCTCCCCTCTAGGACCATACCTCATGGGAATCTCCCAAGCAGGTGCCGGCACAGGCCCACGGCTGCTCCCAGGGTTGGGAGTCTGCTTTTTGCCCTTTGCCTTCCTCACATGATCTCTAGGGAGGCTGACAATGTCAGCAAAGGCTATGTTGACAAGGTGACTTCACTAGACGCTTTCCTGAAGATGTGTGAAGGGTTTCAAGACTCACTAAGCCAGCTTTCAAATCTGCTGCCTTTCAAGAAGGATGCATGGGGTTGGTTCCCCAGGCCTGCTTTCACAGCCTGCTCAAGTTCATGCTTACTGCTCATGCCTGATCTATAGCAGTGCCGCATCCTTCTTTAAGATCCTGCAGCCTCACTCCTCATCCTGAAGACCTACTTCAACTCTGGAGCCCAAACATAAAGGCAAAAGCTCCCGAAGAGAGTGAACACTGTTTTTATGCTCCTGGGGCTCAATCAGGCTAAGAAGAATTCACCCAAGCACTTTATTTGGTACATGTAAGGATGTGTTGCCTACAACAGAAGGGTAATAGGTGACGTGGGAATTAGCTGATGTGAATAAGTCAGGTTTTGCAGCACTCTAGGGGGTTCCACTGGGGAGAGACATCTGGGGGAAGGAAGAATGTACGTGTGCAGGAGCCATGAGCTGGGGGAAGAGCCAAGATCTGTCATCTTGTTTCGACAATGTATGGGCCCAGATTTGGGAGGACTTGTGTTCTGTCACAGTGTGTTACTATTCATTCTACAGTAGCCCCTTTCAGATGTTTAACCTCAAATTCTCTCAGTGCTTAATAATTTCACGCCCCCTGACATCTAGCTTATCCATGATTCCAAAGTGTCCTTCTTCTTTCCAGTCTTGCTTGAAAACTCTCCCAGACACCTTCTGTACTGGCATGATTTTTAATACAGTATCATAAAGATCAGTAAAAGGGGTTAAGCTGCTCCTTTTGGCATTGCTGACCCTCAGAACATTCTCCTACAAATGAATCAAACCTCCAAGAGGTCCCGGGTATTTTGGCCACTCAAGCAGCCTCACTGCTATCCAGGACCTGATGATGCTGGGCCACCAACCTCCTGGTTACATGGCTACAAAGCCACTCTCCAGTTCATTGGCCAGCCTGGACAAAAGTGTTTTTTAAGTGTAGCAGTACTAGTTCATTATGACAGTGTGCAATAAAAGCTGGTGCAGATGGAAGGCAAGATTAACACCTTTCCGTTCCTGTCCCCAGGAGCAGACCTGGTGCTGAAGAGTGGCCACAGTTTGTTCTTCTGCCTTCACCCACAAGATGATGGTGAAGTAGCAGCCAGAGGGGTTGTGGGAGGGTGCAAAGCTGGTCAGGCGAGCACAGGACTTGAGCACTCAGGCAGAGAGGGGTGGATACGACTCCTTGGGCACAGGCCTCCTTGCAAGGGGGCTGCTGAGCCAGGGTGACAGTGGTGGGACAGAGGTGCCTGCTGGATACTGCCAGTTCCAGCACTGTCCGGAAGCTCTGGCCCCATCAGATGCTGCTGCCCTTCACAGCATCCCAGAAAGAAGCTGAGTGCCAGAGGGCTGTGGACAAGATTGTGAGGCTGAATTGGCTTCTCGGCAGCTCTTCTCTGGTGGAGGTATCCAGATGGCTCCAGGCAATGGGTGACCCTCGTCTCAGGCAGGAGGAGAAGGTTGATGTTGGCTTGATGTTCTGTCGGGAATAAGGTGGCTGGCAGGAGCAGAAGGAGGTGCTCTGTTGGTCCTGGGAAGGATATGTGTGTATGAGCGGGGTATGTGGGCTAGCCAAGCTCGGCCTCCCTGTTCAGGCACCTCAGTGGCACCACGGGCTCACAGGGCTGGCCATCAAAAGCCTTGCAAGGCAAGAGAGGGAGGCAGCAAGCTCTGTGCCTTGTCATGGCTGCCACATGCTGGCTGCAGGGCTGCCCCAAGGGAGGGGAGGTTGCCCTTGGCTGGGCAGCAGAACTGGCAGCGCCCACACAGCTCTGCATGCCACTGCTCACTGCTGGCTGCAGGGCTGGGCAGATGCCTGCTCAAGTTTTGGCTCGTGTGGCACTCGGGCCTGGGCCTGCTCTGGGGTCCGGTCCCCACTGCGATTGCTTAACCTTGCTGCTCGTCCTTCCTGCCTCCCTCAGAAGTGGCTCAGCCATGGAGGAAGCAGCGTCAAGCCCTTCCTCTTCCAAAAGAGGCCTCTGGACTTCCTGGGGCAGCTGATGGGGCAGCTCACGCTGTGCTGTGCTGAGGAGGACCAGGAGATCAGCCACAGCGCAGCAGAGGCGCTTCACCACTTCTACAGGATCATTCTGCTGTGAAAGAGTTAAGAGAAGCTGGGGAAGGCTGACGCCTTCCAGCACCCGCAGCCCAGGCAAGGCCACGCAAGGTGACAAGTTGCCTCAGCCATGTGATTAAGAGCAATGGCAGACACCTCACTGATGTGACCCAGGGCTGTTATGTCCCCTGGAGCAGTGCTTTAGGGAGCGTCTACATCACCTGCAGACCTCAGAGCCTGTGTCAGCAGCCTCCCAGGCCTGCTGTCCTGCCTGGGAGCAGAAAGAGACACCAAACTCTTGTGCCTTTCCGCATCCTAACAGGCAATATCCCCTTTGCCACCTTGCGAGAAGCTCGTGTCCTCCCTAGGAGGCTCTCTGCTCCTCACACTGCAGTGAGACCCACTCTGCAAGCCGCAGAGCTCTTTGATGCCCTTGATCAGCCACTTCCATTCCTCCTGACTACTCTGTGCTTCCTCTTTTGCACAAGTAGAAAGAGGGCAGCTGCAAATCCTGTGCTTCCAGAGATGAACTGGCAGGAGGAAGCCTCAAATGTCTTCTGGCCCAGCAAGGCCACTGATAAGAGCACAGTGAGAAGCTCCTTCCTCACTGGCTTTCTTGGCCACAGGGCTGGCAGAAAGCAGTGTGCCAGTACTGCTCTGCGCGCTCTCTTAGGCAAATCAAAATGGGCCTTTCGTTAAGCAAGGTGTTCCTTCACTTAAGCAGCTTGAAAAGAAAGAGAGACAGAGGGTGATCTCCATTCCTGGACCAAGCACCATATCAGCCAAGCAAACACTGAGTGCAGAAAGCACCACCAGAGGCTTTGATATGCTGGGGCTTCTGCAACCTTCTCTCATGTCACTATCAGGAGTGGTTGAGACACCTATCAGTCTCACCCACCTATCAGGAGACAGCAGCAGTTGGTCAAGTGAGGTAGCACCAGGCCCTTCCCCATGACACCTGGCATCTTTTCTTTAAGGTCTTCCAGGAACATTTGAGCTCACAGTGCTGTCACTTGGGCTGCATCCCTTTCCCCACGTTCAGGGAAGGTGCTGGAACATGGGTGTCCTGGCAGGAAATTCTCCATGCCGTGGCCTCCTGGAGCACAGTGGCAACTCCCCCTTCTCCAGGCCTCAACATGGCCCTGCGGCCGTGCTGCCCAGCATATCCCCTTGGCAGCAGGTGGGGCAGCATTCCTCTTCCCAATAGGGCAATCTCTGCCGCAGGTACTCATTGCAGCCATGCGGCACTGACCTTCAGGGGGAACAGAGGGCACAGTACTTGCTCTCCTGGCATGCTTAGGTGTCATCCTGCTAGCAAGGCCCACTTGGACAAGGGGCACTGTCCTCATGCTGGAGGCAGTGACTGATCATGCTCCTTGAGAAGAGCCCAGTGGGAGAGTGTGCTGGAGAAAGAGGAGAGAGTGTGTAGCTGCAGAGCCTGTAGCAATGAACTGGCAATGGGGAGGTAATATGGGGGAGAAAGAGGGCAAGGGTGGCAGACCATCTGCGGGGCAGGTCTTGGAGGCTTTGAAGCTGTCCTTACCACGCTTGCCAGTCTGCCAAGTCCATACTTGGTCTTGAGCAGCTGCCTGAGTGGCTTCCATTTCAGGAGCTGAGCAGCACCAAGGAGGGCCTCTCAAGACACCTGCAGAGCAGCCCAGAGTGGGAAATGCGAATACAGCCCAGCCAGGAGAATCTGCATCCCCACACCCTGCCAATGCTCAGAGCCTTTCCCAGTCCATTAGGGTAGCTGCATGTAGGCAGAAAGTTTGGCTTTGACACCCTGGGCAGACATGTGGGGCAACCACTATGTCAGGGCAGCAAGACAGAGCTCATCCAGTCCCTGCTGGCCTAGGATGACTGCAGGGACAGCTAGAAATCCCCTAGGGA
>VZSV01000492.1:30867-41993 GCA_013398735.1 Nothocercus julius
AGAGGCCTCCGCTCCAGTATTAATTAAGGCTTTTACAATTTGTAAGGACCGTTTTTTTTGTTTTTTTTTTCCAAAATATTTGAAGCTCTACATGGGGTCGCCGGTCCTTCCATGCCCATTGTACTGGAGCTTGGCCATTGCTTCATTCTTGTTTCCTATGCTGAACTATTTCCCTCGTCTCTTTCCAAGGATACAAGTCAGAGTACGGGTCCCAATCCTCCTCCAACAATTGTTTATTCTCCTTTAACTGTTCCTGCAAAATGTTTACTGATGTTCGCAAGGAATCTTTCACAGTATCAACTTGACAAAACTCCTGCTTTCTCTCTTCCACTGCAGCTGCCAGACTCACTCTCAGCACTGCACAAATCAGAGCTTTTCCCTTCCCCCTCTTAACCTTAGCTTCTTTCTGCAATACTCTTATCCTGTCTACCACACTCTGCAGTTGAAACCAATAGTTCTTTGCCCAATCTTGTCCCTCAGGTGAGGGGCGAGATTGGTGCGCCTCTGAAAGATCATATAATTTCTCAATTCCTTCAACCCCAGAGGGCACATAATGACAAGCATCGGCTGCCTGCTTAGCAACCATTCTTACAACAAAGGGGTTATCGTCCTGAGAGGGCCACACCTTAACATCCAAGTTTCCCCTATACACTCCCAGGAGGCCACAGCTTATACTAACACAAAAGTTTCACAATACCAAAAGTTTTTCAACAAAGGGGATATCGTCCTGAGAGGGCCACACCTTAGTATCCAAGTTTCCCCTATACTCTCTCAGGAGCTCACACCTTATATTAACACAAAAGTTTCACAACAAGGTAGAATGGCACTCTCCTCTCCAGGGATCCTGTCCATGACGCCAATAAAAAATGTCCCGATCCGGTGTGGGGGAGGTTTCGATACGATCCCAAGAGCGAGATTAAGACGCAAACGAGGTCAAATGCCATACAACCTTGTAGGCTTTATTCTCATAAGCACGATAGGACAGAGAGAAGAAGAAGGAAAAAGGAGGAAAAGCAAGCAATCAGGAGAGATGCAGCGAGATTATAGTTCCCCCCACCACCACCAGTGCAGCTAAGTGTCGTTGGCTCTGCTTCAGTGCAGGTACAGGTGTCTCGGTGCAGGTGATGTTCAGGGAAAGAAGGCGTCCGTGCGCCCCGGAAGAAGCCGCTGCCCGGTGGGGAAATACGCAGTTCTTTTATGTCCGCCCCCTTTCTCTGTGCTCTGATGCTCCCCTTTAGCCAGCTCGAGTGCAAGCGCTGCTCCGTAGACACTGCTGAGCATTGTTTTTTTTGGTCTTGTGCTGAGCTCAAAATCTTCCCAGAGACAGGATGCCAAGGCCGAGAAGTAGATAAAACACCTCGAGCTGATATCACATTATTCCCAGAGCCAAGGCCAAGAATTCCTAAATGGTATGGCAACAATGTCGAGACAAACACAATCCACAACAGTCTCTTACACCCAGGTAGGATGGGGTGAAGCTCCATGTATTCCTGGATTAGAAGTTTGGATTTATCAAACGCTTCCTGCTGGGTTCCACCCCATTCAAACTGGGCTTTCTTCCGCGTACATTTATAAAGCGGCCGCAGAACATTGGCTAATCCGGGAAGGTAGGCACGCTAGAAACCTACAGTTCCCAAATATCGTTGTGTTTGCCGTTTAGTTTCTGGGGTGGGCCAATCCCGGATGGAATTCCGTACCTGTTAAGGTATTTCCTGTCTTCCTGAATTCCACATAACACCTAAATATTTAACGCTAGTAGCTGGTCCCTGTATTTTCTTTGAATTGATAGCCCAACCATTGGCCTTTAGCGCCTGTATGGTATATGTTAGTTGCTCATCTACCATTTCTTGATCTGGTCCTTGTATCAAAATATCATCTATGTACTGGACCATCTGGACCTTCCCTGGCTGCAGCACCCCAGCAGCTTCAAGCGTCCGGTGTATAGCTTGATGGCAATAGGTTGGGCTATGCTTATATCACTGTGGCAATCAGGTAAAGGTGTATTGATTTCCATTCCACATGCAAGCA
Source organism: Nothocercus julius (assembly GCA_013398735.1). Taxonomy (NCBI): domain Eukaryota; kingdom Metazoa; phylum Chordata; class Aves; order Tinamiformes; family Tinamidae; genus Nothocercus; species Nothocercus julius. The sequence continues at coordinate 32,896 of VZSV01000492.1, forward strand.
AACTGATCCTGTGCTCCTTGAGGTATGGGGATGGTAAAAAACGCGTTAGCTATATCAATAACAGCATACCAGGTCCAACTGTGTTTTTGAATTTTCTGAAGCAGTGCTACCACTTCTGGGACCGCTGCAGTAATTGGAGGGGTGGCCTTGTTCACCCCTTGATAGTCCACCGTCATCTGCCAACTACCATCCGGCTTCTTAACGGGCCAGATGGGTGAATTAAAGAGCGAATGGGCATACCGAATTACCCCACTCGCCAATAAATCATCCACCGCAGCCTGTATCGCTTCGTCAACCCCAGGAATTCGGTACTGTTTCAGATTTACAATCTGAGTAGCCACAGCTATATCCGCCTCTTGTGGAAGTTGCCCTACTTGTAGCACCCGTGCCATCCACCGCGTGGTCCCAAAACTCCATAACATTCCATCAATGTCCAATGACTGGCCACGCAATACATCGATTCCGAGAATATATTCATGCGTTTGGGCAATCATGACCCGGAATGCCCATCGGGGCCAGTCAGCTATTTGTATGGCCAGATCCACAAGTTTTCCCGTGATGGGTTGGTCACCCAAGCCCCAAACAGGGGTTACTTCCCCGCTGTGCTTTTCTGGATTCCCATGTACTATTGTGACCTCCGCTCCCGTGTCCACCAAGGCACGAACCATTTGTTTATTTTGTTGCGACCAATGAATGGTACACAGAACAGTCAGTTTTCTCCACGAGTGATGTTACAATGGAACCCTTCAGACACTGGAGCTCGGCCACCCCCCTATTCTTGTTTTGGGCATCCAAGCTTCTCCTGAGGGGGAGACCTGGTTCCAGTCCCTCCTTTGGTTTGAATCGTAACACCGTCCGCTCTAAATCCTCCCACGGGTACAACACTTGTGATCTCTCAGCCTCAGACTTTACTCCTAAGCGTTGCTTGGCCACCTAGACTGCACGGACATTATGTTGGCATGCTAGCTGGCATAATATTTCTATTGGTTTCCCATCAATTTCCTGTCTATCAATGCCCTTCTGTAATAGTAGTCGAAATAATCGAGCCCACTCCCCAAGTCCTGACGCTGTGGCATTTTCCCTCCTTCGTTGCCCATTTGGGAAGTCGGGTTTAGGCTGGTCTAACTCCAATCCCGGTAAGTCCCCCATTTGCTGTAATTTTTCAATTATATTCTCAACAGGGCTTCCTTGTTCTGTCATCAGAACTGGAATTAGATAGAGGCAGCACGCTCCTGGGCATCCCTCCAACAACTTATTTCGCATTCTAGGTAACAAGGGTTGTCGCAAATATAATTCTGGACTGTTATATTCCACCTCAACATTCATTGCCTCTGCCTTCAACATTTGGCAAGTCTGCTGTAAGTTACCCAGGAAGAGCTGCACGGGGGCCAATCACCATCATTAGCGTACTGCTCTGAAAGCCCCTCTGCTACTGCAGCAGTGAGACTTATACCATTTTCGTCTACTCTTCGCAGGGCGGACTGTACATACATGTCATTTCTTAGCCCCAAAAACTTTGTGGCATCAACACTGTCAATCCTCACCATATCGGCCCCTTCTTCCATTAATCTCATCATCCAGGACTGCGGTCTTTCCTCCGGTCGTTGCTTGTATTTCGCTAGCAAATTCTTAGTATCTTCGGGGGGGGAAATCAGTTAGTTCATCCTGTTGCACCATTTGCTCTGGCCCTGCCAGCACAGCTTTCCTTTCGTATTACCAGGGCAGCCTGCCTTTTTGGTTCGTCCCGCAATGGGTCCTTCTCCTCTGGTGTGGGGACTTCCTCATCTGATTCCCAAATATCCCCATCCCAAGTTTCCGGGTCCCAGTTGAGGTTGGTGATAATAGTCTGCACCCAGCTCCCCTTCTGCCCTGTTTTTCTCCCTCTCCTGTTCTTTACCACACGTATTGCATACTGTGTCGCCAGTTTAGCACATTTCTCCTCCAGGAGCTCCTTCTGAACGTTTGTCTCCAGTAGAGCCTGCCTCTGCACCACCTGCACAGCTCGAACTGCCTCTAACTTGTCTTGGAGGAGCTGATTCCTCTCCCATTCCTCCTCTAGCTGCCCCGCTAAAATCTTACATGTACACAGCAGAGCACCTCCCATCTGACCAGCATGTTCCAGTCAGACCGAGTCCTTAGTACAGTCAGTCTCTACAAACTGATCCCAATATTGCAACACTGCCATGGGGTTCTTCTGGGTCCATGGTTCTGGAGGTACCTGGGTGCAGGTTTCCCATCTGTCCCACAGAGTATCCCATGGTTCTTGCCCCCATTCAGGGTGTTCCCTCGGAGGCGCAGCCTCCCTGCAGTTGTCAGTGCTGGCTGCAGCACTCCCGAAAAAGAACTGCCACATAATACGCGCAATAGAGACCACAAACACAAATAGCAGAAATACGATTTCTATCCAGTGCCGTGACCCCATGTAGCTGTGCACCCCACTAGTGAGTTCACAGTGTCAATTGCCGAATCCCATCCTCGTCGCCAATTATGTTCCAGATGGGCTTGGGATTCAGCAATAATCGCACAAAACGAGGTGACTACGTCAAGCATTTATTCAGGTGAAAGCCCATAAACGAAGCAAAGTATGGATTGCCTCACAAGGCAATACCCGCTGGGAGGATACTGGAACCGAACATCCTCTCGAGCTGTCAGATCAGGGAGAGAGGGAGTTGCTGACCGGCTCCTACGGAGACAGTGTAGGCCTCAGTGTCAGGAGTCTCTCTTTCCCCCCACTCTCTGCACTGTCCTCTTTATGCCCGGAGCATCCTGGCACGTAGGGTCAGTACGACCCAGGAGGCAGACAGGGGGGCAGGCAAACTCCACCTTCAGTTGCGCAACCTTCCCTCCTGGGTGCACATGCACGCATACCAGCTAGGGGTCCCAGCCCTCAGTCTGAGGGTCCTGCCTTCCTCATCTTCCTCCTCCTCCTCCGGTGTTTGACCTCCAAAGCTACTTTAGAGGACATCTGCAGTTAAGTTGGCTACCAGCCCGGTTGAGCAGCCGGCTTCAACTGGTTATTAGAGGAGGTCAGCTGTGAACCTGGCTGAGCAGCCGCCTCCATGCTCCTTTATCACTCGGCCCAGGCAGGCAAACATCTTCTCTCTCTCAAGGTCTGGATCCTGCTTCCCACAGGAGATTCTTATGGCCTTACAGATCATAAAAATTTCTACCTCCTATACACAGGAGAGCAGGAAATGTGCAGTTGCTGAATTCATCCTGAAGGGTTTCTCAGGGCTTGATAAAAACTACATCTGTTTCTGTACTTGCTCCTTCTACTCATATATATGACAAGACTGATCATTTTTCTCTTTCGTGTGGAACACCACGTGCTGCAACCCTCCTTGTATTTTTTCATCAGCAATCTGGCATTCCTGGAAATATGGTTTACGTCCTCCACAACCATGAAGTTGATGGTGATTCTGAGCTCTGGGAGGAGAACCATCTCATTAAGCAGCTGCTTTGCCCAGTCCTATTTCTATTTTGGTTGCATAGAGTTTGCTCTCCTTGTTCTCATATCGTTTGCCCACTACGTTACCATCTGCCCACCTCTGGATTACGCTGCCATCATGAAGCAGCAGCTCTGCACACACCTGGTTGTTGCTCTGTGGGTCAACTCTTGAGTTATCGCCTGGTCCTGCTCTCAAAGTATATTTTCTGTGGCCCCAAGATCCACCGTTTCTTTTGTGACAACTCTCCCTTATTCAAACTGTCCTGCTCTGACACTAGCCTGCTTTGGAAAGCAGACTCCCTTTTGATATCATTTGTAGTGTTGGGTTCCTTATGTTTAACCATGGTGTCCTACATGTGCATCTCCTACTGTATTCTGCACATGCCATCAGCATCTGGGAGGAAGAAAGCTTTTGCTACATGTTCTACCTGTCTCACCAGCCTAGCCATCACATATGGAAGCTGCGTTGTTCTCTATGCTCATCCTTCCAAAGACCCTTTCTTGGAGACCAACAGAATTGTAGCTTTGCTGAACACGGTCCTGTAGCCATTCTTAAACCCCTTCATCTACAGTCTCAGAAACAAGACTGTTAAACTGGCCTTGAAGGAAGCCATTGGCCATGCAGAGGTTTGCCTTTTTCCCAAGTCATGATGCTTTCTATGACAGCAATTCTCCTTATGTACCATATATTATATCACACACACATATATGTAGTTATTAAATACACGTGCCTCAGGAGATTGATTTTCTGCTGAACATGAATTGATTGTAGTGGTGACAGTCAGAAATGTGAATTGTGAGTCTTGGTTACATGGGTTTATTATAAACAAAAATCTAAAAAAAATGTATTAATAAGATGTTGAGCACACTTTTTTGGACTGGGACACAGACTGCCAGTGCATGCTGACACAAGGAATTTTTCAGAAGTCATCTCAGGAAATTCAGCTGAAACCTCTGGGTTCAATGTCCAAGGGCTGTTAAGGAAAGATCCAAACACCTTCTCTCCCTGAACAACAGAAGATGCTAAGCACAAAAACTAATCTCCTACATGACAATGGGCCCAAATTCATTGGATTTGAATCTATAAGACACTTCTCAGTTTTGTTGCTGTGATGAAGACAGCCTTGCTGATTTGCCAGTGATGGCATGAAGACAATAGCTTTATTTATTCACCTAGAAGGGAGATTTCTTTAAAATTCCTATTTTTGTAACATATTGTCAGCATGTTCACTGTTGGAATTCCTGCTTTATCTCCAGTGATGACTAGCATGGATTCTTCTGAGGGAAAAGAAAATGTATTTCGTCTTGGAAAATTAGACATCTTCTACCATCCTTTTCTTTGATGAAGAAGTCTTCCCTGACTGAGAACTATTTAAAATAAATCATGCATGCTTCTATCCCACTTTTTATTGTTGTCCATCAATGAAATTATTTATTCCCCCCTTTCCAACATCCTCATTTTTCACTTCTGTCTCCATCACGATTGTTACAGGGCAAAGGGATGGGCAGAAGCATGTAGTATTGATAAAGGGAAAATATTTTAGAGAAATAACCAACACACAGAGATCATTTTTCTTTTTTTTTTCTTTTTTTTTTCTTTTTTTTTTTTTTTTTTAAGAGCACTTTGGCTTAAGGGAGCATTACATGAGAAATGGACAAACTTCCCACATCCTTGGCACATTGGGGAGTTTCTGGCGAGCAGACTCCTGCAGCACCAGCAGTACAGACATACCCATACCAGAAATACCATATGAGCTGAATGTCACCTAGCTAACAGTGCCAGAAATATTAAACTTACATAGGACTGTAAATAAAACTGACCAATGATGAAAAAAATATTTAAGGATGGGATGCTTATCTGAAAGGTGATGAAGCTGGAAAAGGGATGGATGAAGTTAGATCATGAGAGAAGAAGCATGGGGAAGTGGAGGCAGAGGGAACAAAAAGGGCCAGTTGTGTGTAAGCCAGTCACTTGCCAGTGTACTTGTCCAGCCAAGCTGTGTGCCTAGTCACTGCAGTCTACCCTATCGTTGTATTAAATCAAGAATTCATGGAATCATAGAATCATTAAGGTTAGAAGGCACCTCTAGACATGATCTAGTCCAACCCTTCTGCACGTGCCGGGTCACCTAGAGCATCTGGCACAGGATGGCACAGGATGGCACCCCCCAAGCAGGTTTTGAATATCTCCAGAGAAGGAAATTCCACAACCTCTCTTGGCAACCTGTTCCAGTGCTCTGTCACCCTCACTGTCAAGCAATTTTTCCTTAAGTTCCTGTGAAACTTTTGGTGCTTCACTTTGTGGCTGTTACCTCTTGTCCTATCGCTGACCACCACTGTAAAAGGGTTGGCCCCATCCTCCTCACTCCCTCCCTTGAGGTATTTATGTATGCTGATGAGATCCCCTCTCAGCCTTCTCTTCTTCAGGCTGAACAGGACCAGCCTTCTCAGCCTTTCCTCATAGGGCAGATATTCCAGATCCCTGATCATCCTCATAGCCCTACACCGGACTCTCTCCAGTAGTTTCACATCCCTCTTGTACTAGGGAGCCTAGAACTGGACGCAGCACTGCAGATGTGGCCTCACCAGGTCTGAGTAGACAGGGAGGATCACCTCCCTTGACCTGCTGGAGACACTCTTCTTAATGCACCCCAGAATACTATTGTAGTTTCTTGGGTCCACCTTCTTGCCCTTTTTGAAGACTGGAGTGATGTTAGCTTTATTCCAGGCCTCCAGGATCTACCCTGTTCTCCATGACCTCTCAAAGATGATTGATAGAGAGTGAACAATAACTTCTGCCTATTCCCTGAGCACACTCGGGTGCATTCCATCTGGACCCATAGATTTGTGGATGTCTACTTTGTCTAAATAATTTCTAACCCAATCCTCTTCAACCAGAGGAAAAGCCTTCCTCTCTCCAGATTTTCTCTCTTGTCTCCGGGCTCTGTACTTTGTGGGGACTAGCCTTAGCAGTAAAGACAGAAGCAAAGAAGCCATTTAGTAACTCTGCCTTCTTTGCATCCTCCACCACCAAGGCACCCACCCCATGCAGCAGCAGGCCCACATTTTCCCTAGTCGTCTTCTTGCTGCTGACGTATTTGTAGAAGCCCTTCCTGTTGTCCCTGACATCTCTTGCTAAATGAAATTCCAAATGAGTCTTGGCCTTCCTCACCGCAACCCTGCATTCTCTGACAATTTTCCTATATTCCTCCTAAGTGGTCTGATGCTTCTTCCACATTATGTAGGCTTCTTTTTCTGTTTAAGTTTCAGCAAGAGCTCCTTTCCCACCGACTTTTTCTCCTGCCCCCCTTCACCTCTTTCTTATAGAAATGTACCGATCCTAAGCTTGGAGGAAGGACAGCTTGTTGTCTTGTTGTGCTTGAATATTAGTCAACTCTCCTGGACTCCTTTTCCTTCTAGGGCCCTGACCCAGCAGATTCCTTCAAGCAGGTCCCTGAAGAAGTCAATGTTAGCTAATTGGAAAGTTAGCTAAATCCTCACACTAATGTAAAATGTTTGCCGATATGCCTGAGTGATTGTAGCACAAGCATGACCAGGGCAGTCTTTGCTGCCTGCCCAGCAAAGACCATTGCTTTTCCGTTGGCAGTGCACTACAAAAGTACTGCCTTCAAGGGTCCCCTCTGTTCACCGATACCAGCAGCCTCCATCTGCACTGGTAAAAAGCTATGATAATGAAAGAGGAATCAATATGATTGTCTTATTTATCATTGCTTACATCAAAACATTTTGTCTACAACATTTGTATTGTTTGTCTGTAACATGGTATGGTTATGGCATAGAGAAAAAGGAAGCAATGAAAGGATGATTCACACAATGCAATTTATTCCTTCACAGTTTTCTTCATGTACTTAACTGTCAAATATAATTTAGAACTATCAGGAAAAAAAAAATAAATAAAAAACAGAGAAGAGAAAGACAAAAGAAACTGTGCAACAATATCTAAACCAAAAATACATTAGTGAGACTCCACTTTCATAGCAGATGTTTCAGATGTATTGAACAGCTATATGAAAGAAACAGATCAGCATAGAGGAAAAGTCTCTTTCTCTGTGGGTCACAGGGTTGTAACATTCACCAGATGGTGTCTTCCAGTCTTTCCAAGGACTTTTGGCAGCTTGGACACCACCCCCCTAACCCTACCTATCCTAAGCCTTTCTATGCTAAGCCTATCTGTCTGCCCTGGCCTAAGCCTGCCCTAAGCCTAGCTACCCAAATGCTACCTGCCCTAATCTAACCCTACCCAAAGACTACCTACCCAAGCTCTTACTTCCACCCTCCCCTTTACTCTTCCCCACCTGCTACCTTCCACCATATTTTCAGAGAACACCTGGTAATAGGGTTATCGAGCACCTCCGAAAACCACCCTGCCTGGCAAACTCCAACTCCTGGACTGAGCTGCGCTCAAACACATTCAATACCAAAACCAGCCAACACACAACTGCCTCCCAAAGCCAGTCATTCCTCCTACTATTATAATCACCTGCTTCCATCATTTGCTAGATAAAAGTGCATTGGCATGATGGGGAAAATCCCAAAATGTCAACCAAAAATCAATCAATTAATCAAACAAAAAACAACACTTTAACCATAACACTAACCCCTAAACCCTAACCTAATCCTAACTCTAAACCCTAACCCTCCAAGGGTTTTTGCTCCTTGCTCTTCCCAAGACAAGTCTAATGATGCTGCTCAGTCCTTGTTGTCCGCTAAGAGGGTTCATTCCTCTGCCAAACTGTGGTCCTGATCATTACACTGCAAAATCCACAGGACGTTGAGTCCTTAGAAACCAGGATTGATGTGCCTGCAAAAAGAACACCAGAGTCAAAAGCCACCCATAAGCTAAACCTCCTTTTTACACCCAATCTTTGTTACAAGAAAAACTTCTTCATCTTCAACTGCTGCTGATAGTTTAAATGCCAAGAGGATTTTAATTCCATCACCACTGTGCCACTACAGCAACGTCACAGCACTTCAGTACCAATAGCTGCTGCTCAGCTCTCAGTGGTGGCGTGACGGGACCCACTAGGCAACACTTACCGCAGCATGCTCAATTCTTTGGTCTTTATGATGTATAGAAACACGAGCAATGTGTAGAGCATCTTGTTTCTGCCCTGAATCCATGGGAAGAGAAAAGAACTTGGGATTGAGAGCAGGGACAAGCAGTCACACCAATATCATAGAATCATAGAATTCTTAAGGTTGGAAGGGACCTCTAGAGATCTTCTAGTCCAACCCCCCTGCACACGTAGGGGCACCTACAGCCTGTGGCACAGGACTGCGTCCAAGCGGGTTTTGAAGATCTCCAGAGAAGGAGACTCCACAACCTCTCTGAGCAGCCTGTTCTGCCAGTGCTCTGTCACCCTCACTGTTAAGAATTTTTTCCTTAAGTTCCTGTGGAACTTTTGGTGCTCCAGTTTGTGGCCGTTTCCTCTAGTCCTATCAGTGGCCACCACTGAGAAGAGGCCAGGCCCATCCTCCTCACTGCCTCCCTTGAGGTACTTATAGACACTAATCAGGTCTCCTCTCAGCCTTCTCTTCTCCAGGCTGAACAGGCCCAGCTCTCTCAGCCTTTCCTCACAGGGCAGATGTTCCAGGCCCTGGATCATCCTCGTAGCCCTGCGCTGGACTC
>VZSV01000492.1:70774-99824 GCA_013398735.1 Nothocercus julius
TAGGTGTCCATTGAGACCAGTGAAAAATATGGCTGCAAAATTTGACCTCAAAGGAGATTCCATTATTTCAAAAGCTTAAATTATTTTACTTTATTGGGACAACATAGAGAACTATAAAAGGCTTGTTGTATTTAATTAAAATATAAAAATATTTATATTTTAATGAATTCTTCAGTATTTTGTTTCAACATTCTGAGTCACAGTAAACTACTGAATCAAAACAACTTTTGTCTGGTTTATGTTGGTATATATATATTAGACCAGGTTACTCTAAGTATCACCCCCTCCTACTACCAGTACCATTGCTAATATGACAGAAGTAATGTCTCATGCTGGATCCATTTCACGTGCTACTAGACACTGAGCCACATCCCTTAAAGTTGTAATTACAATTTTGTCTACCATCCTTGGCTTCTAGATCCTTTCATTAGAGCAAACTCTCAAACGTCAACAGTTCTAATTATTCCAGCAGAACAGCAGAAAGTTATCTTTTTTTCTTTCTTTTTTTCCTCCTGCATTGTGTGAAATTTCTGTTGGGCTTATGTGTGATATTAGGCCCGCATAAAACAAGAGCTCTCCATGGAAGGGATTAGGGGCACCCACACTTCAAAAGAGTTGGGGGACTTGTAACCCACACGTTCTTTGAGAGCTAGTATGTACAGGGTTATAACGTCTTGGGATTAGGTATGGTAGACATTTGCAAATGCTTTGTAAAAAATTATTATTGCAGTTTATCTCTTGTATTGCTGATATTGATCTTGGACATAGAGATCCACAATTACCAAACAATGAGGTGGTAAGAAATTACTAAGTACTTTCAATCCTGATTTTGGTTTAAACCTTGTGAAGTGATATGCCTTTTTTTTTTTCATTTGCAATGGTTTTCTCAATAAATGTCTGTACATTTCTCCAACAAGTTCTGTCATTTGAAACAGCAGGCTAACTCAAACACCCATTTGCCTTTTTTTTTCAAATATATCTGATTATCTGTAAGGTTATCTGTAAGCTTTGGGCTCTTGGGTACTCCTTTTCTTTTTTTTTTTTTCCCCCAATATAAGAAATAGTCCCTGCTTCAGTCCTCTGGAATTCCTCTAGCAATCTCAAGACCTAATGAATAGGAAGCTGAACAATCTGCTATATATTGCCACAGACCAACCACAGTCTGGCATATGCACATGCCAAAAGAAGTGACGCATGCCTCTAAAGTGACATGGGACGCAAGTGCCTGGGAGAGAATGCGAAGAACAAGTCAGACAATATCACAGAATCATAGAATTCTTAAGGTTGGAAGGGACCTCTAGAGATCATCTAGTCCAACCCCCCTGCACATGCAGGGTCACCTACAGCATGTGGCACAGGACTGTGTCCAAGTGGGTTTGGAAGATTTCCAGAGAAGGAGACTCCACAACCTCTCTGGGCAGCCTGTTCCAGTGCTCTGTCACCCTCATTGTCAAGAAATTTTTCTTTAAGTTCCTGTGGAACTTTTGGTGCTCCAGTTTGTGGCCATTTCTTCTAGTCCTATCAGCAGCCACCACTGAGAAGAGGCCAACCCCATCCTCCTCACTGCCTCCCTTGAGGTACTTATAGACACTGATCAGGTCTTCCTCTCAGCCTTCTCCAGGCTGAAGAGGCCCAGCTCTCTCAGCCTTTCCTCATAGGGCAGATGTTCCAGGCTCCTGATCATCCTTGTAGCCCCAATATCTGGGGAAAGGTATGTAGAGACTGCTTTTTTTGGGTAGATGGCCAGTCAAAGGCTTTCAAAAGGATGTAAAATAAAGCACTATATGAACCTGACAACAGGGTATTTTTTTCTTCTTTTATTACCTCTCTCTGACAGTTTCTTACTGTCCAGTTTCAAATCTTTGAATTTTTTTCATGTTAGGGGACTTTTAAGTGTTATCCCCAACTATCTTTTTCCCTGTCATGACCTCCCCCATGCCCCACTTCCTGCAAGTAAATAGTGAAAGAGAAGAAGAAAGTGGGGAAAAAGAGGTGTACACAATGGTGGGAAATTTTAACTCTTCTCTTACTCAACAATACACAACAATTTTGATGAGATACATTCAGTCCCTAATCTTGCACAGTAGGCACTGTAAAAATTACTGCTGTACAAGCACAGGCCAATAGATACCAGTTTCCAAAGGTCCCCTCATTAATCTATTTATATTTATGATACAACTATCAGATTAGTTTCCTTTTTATTGTTCCTGCAGAGGCATTGTTGAAGCTAAGGATATTAGAGTCACTGTCAAAGTGGTGCTTCCATGGTGTGATTTCAAACCTCATACTAGCCATTACCCAGTAGAATCATAGAATCATAACATCATAGAATCTTTTTTCCACTTTCTGTATACTGCCTTTTTCTGTTTGAGTTTTACCAGCAGGTCCTTGCTCATCCACGCAGGCCTCCTGCCCCACCCCCGTCTGACTTCTTACTCAAAGAAATGCACTGCTCCTGAGAGTGGAGGAAGCGCTGCCTCAATACTAACCAGCTCTCTTGGGCCCCCTGCCTTCTAGAGCCCTAGCCCATGGGATTCTTCCAAGGAGGTCCCTGAAGAGGCCAAAGTTGGCCCTCCTGAAGTCCATGGTTGCAAGGCTACTTACAGCCCTGCTTCTTCCTCCTTGGATCCTAAACTCAACCAGCTCATGATCACTGCAGCTGAGGCTACCCCCCACCTTCACACCTCCAACAAGCCTCTCTCTATTAGTACAAGGTCCAGTAGCCCACCTCTCCTCATTGGCTCCTCCATAACCTGTGTTAAAAAGTTATCATCAATGCACTGCAGAAACCTCCAGGACTGTTTGTGCCTGGCTGTGTTGTCCTTCCACTTGATGTCGGGGTAGCTGAAGTCTTCCATGAGAACCAGGGCCTGTGACCATGAGGCTACTTCCAGCTGTCTGTAGAAGGCCTCATCAACTTCCTCATCCTGATCAGGTGGCTTGTAGCAAACGCCTACCACAGTGTCTCCCACATTAGTCTGTCCTCTAATCCTTACCCACAAGCTCTCAACTCGCCTGTCATCCACCCCCAGGCTGAGCTCTGTGCATTCCAGTTTCTCTCTCACATAAAGAGCAACTCTGCCACCTCGCCTTTTCAGCCTGCCCTTCCTAAAGAGCACATAGCCTTCCATGACAGCACTCCAGTCATGTGAGCTGTTCCACCATGTCTCTGTAATTCCAATGAGACTGTGATGCTGGGACCGCACACAGATCTCCAGTTCCTCCTGTTTATTCCCCATGCTAGCATGGGGAATAGCAAATGAAATAGAGGAATAGCAAATGAAAAGCTTCACTATTGTATTCTTCCCATATGGGCCTGGGATTTCAACCATGCAGTTCTGTGCTCCTTGTTGAGATGGATAGGTTATGACATTTATCTTTTGTTTTAAGATATAGCACTACTCTGACACCATCAGGGTTTCCCCTAACTAACTGCTTAACTATTCTGTATCCTGGCGTTATAATATCCTTTCCACCAGGTTTCCAATACACTTTGTATAACACCATCATCATTTTAGTTCCAAAATTCAAGTTTGGGGAAAATTTATTTCTTAAGCCTCTTGTATTGGCTGGAACTTTCATCAGTGCTTTAAGTTTACTTTCCATCTTCTGACTGGATCTCACTTCACAATTTTCATATATTCAGTATTAGAGATATTATCCCAGAGCCATGCAACCTTCCACATTTATTTTCCCCATATTTTTAAAGCTCATTTAAATCTTTTTGATATACTGGGCAATGAGAAATCTTATGAAATTCAACTAAGACAAGTGCAAGTTCCTGCACTTGGGGAAAAATAACCCCAGTCACCAGTACAGGCTGGGGACCGACCTTCTGGAGAGCAGTGCTGCAGAGAGGGACCTGGGCGTCATGGTGGATAACAAGTTGACCATGAGGCAGCAGTGTGCCCTCGTGGCCAAGAAGGCCAATGGGATCCTGGGGTGTATTAGGAGGAGCGTCTCCAGCAGGTCGACGGAGGTGATCCTGCCCCTCAGCCCTGGTGAGGCCACACCTGGAGTACTGTGTGCAGTTCTGGGCTCCCCAGTTCAAGAGGGATGTGGAGCTGCTGGAGAGAGACCAGCGCAGGGCTACGAGGATGATCCAGGGCCTGGAACATCTGCCCTGTGAGGAAAGACTGAGAGAGCTGGGCCTGTTCAGCCTGGAGAAGAGAAGGCTGAGAGGAGACCTCATTAGTACCTATAAGAACCTCAAGGGAGGCAGTGAGGAGGATGGGGTTGGCCTCTTCTCAGTGGTGTTTGCTGATAGGACTAGAGGAAACGGCCACAAACTGAAACACCAAAAGTTCCACAGGAACTTAAGGAAAAACAATGAGGGTGACAGAGCACTGGAACAGGCTGCCCAGGGAGGTTGTGGAGTCTCCTTCTCTGGAGATCTTCAAAACCTGCCTGGATGAAGTCCTGAGCCACATGCTCTAGGTGACCCTGCGTGTGCAGGGGGGTTGGACTAGATGATCTCTAGAGGTCCCTTCCAACCTTAAGCATTCTATGATTCTATGATTCTATGATACTAGCAGCTTGGTTTCCCACTAGTTCAGATGAAGTCTACTCCTCTTACACAGGATGGCTTTATTATAGAATTGTCCTGAGTTCTTAATGAAGTTAAAGCTTTCCTCACAAAATAATCTTAGCTATTTAAACAGAGGTTTCTCCACTTTCTCCTTGATAAGCCATACAATGCTAAGAGCATTTCAGAAAATGCAACCAACAAAATCCAGGTCTTCATCTGCCTTTCCATGAGCCTAAATGTTTTATATTGAGCCTGAATTATTTATGACTTGGATGAGAGTACAGAGTGCACCCTCAGCAAGTTTGCAGATGATACAAAACTGGGCGGAGTGGCCAACACTGCAGAGGGGTGTGCCGCCATTCAGAGGGATCTAGATAGGTTGGAGAGTTGCGCAGAGAGGAACCTCATGAGGTTCAACAAGGGCAAGTGCAGGTTCCTGCATCTGGGGAGGAATAACCCCAGGCACTAGTAAAGACTAGGGGTTGACCTGCTGGAGGGCAGCTATGTGGAGAGGAATTTGGCGGTTCTGGTTGACAAGTTAACCGTGAGCCAGCAGTGTGCCCTAGTGGCCAAGAAGGCCAATGGCATCATGGCCTGCATTAGGAGAAGTGTTGCCCACAGGTCGAGGGAGGTAATACTCCCCCCTTACTCAGTTCTCGTGAGGCCACACCTAGAGTATTGTGTGCAGTTCTGGGTTCCCCAGTACAAGAGGGGTGTGGAACTTCTCGAGAGGGTCCAGCGTAGAGTGACAAAGATGATTAAGGGACTCGAGCATCTCTCATGAGGAGAGACTGAGGGAGCGGGGCCTGTTTAGCCAGAAGAGAAGACTGAGAGAGGATCTTATCAATATGTACAAATACCTGAGGGGAGAATGTAAAGAGAATGGGGCCAAATGCTTCTTGATGGTGACCAGTGACAGAACATGGGATAATGGTTACAAATTGAAACATAGGAAGTTTCATCTGCATATGAGGAAGAACGTTTTTCCTGTTAGGGTGACAGAGCACTGGAACAGGCTACCCAGAGATGTTGTGAAGTCCTTCTTTGGAGATATTCACCCCAGATATATGCAACCCAGAATCGCATTGGCCTTCTTGGCCACAAGGGCACACTGCTGCCTCATGGTCAACTTATCCACCATGACGCCCAGGTCCTTCTCTGCAGAGCTGCTCTCCAGAAGGTCAGTGTAAGAGACTGTTTTGGATTGTGTTTGTCTCAACATTGTTGCCATACCATTTAGGACTTCTTGACCTAGGCATCCGGTCTCTGGGAATACTGTGATATCAGCTCGAGGTGTCTTATCTCCATACGATTTGCATCTTCTTGTCCTTTGCATCCTGCCTTTGGGAAGACTATGATATCAGCTCCAGGGGTTTTATCTCCATACAATTTATGACTTCCTGGTCTTGGCATCCTGCCTGTGGGAAGACTGTGATATCAGCTCGAAGTGTTTTATCTACTTCTTGGCCTCGGCATCTTGTTTCTGGGAAGATTGTGAGATCAGCACAAGTCCCAAATGTAAGAGACTGTCTTGGATTGGGTTTGCCTTGACATTGTTGCCATACCATTTAGGACTTCTTGACCTAGGCATCCCGCCTATCAGCTTGAGGTGTCTTATCTCCATACAATTTACGAATTCTTGGTCTTGGCTCTGGGAAGACTGTGATGTCAGCTCCAGGTGTTTTATCTCCATACAATTAACAACTTCCTGGTCTTGGCATCCTGCCTGTGGGAAGACTGTGATATCAGCTCGAAGTGTTTTATCTACTTCTTGGCCTCGGCATCCTGTCTCTGGGAAGATTGTGAGATCAGCATGAGTCCAAAACAATGCTCAGCAGTGCCTACAGAGCAGCGCTTGCACTCGAGTTAGGTGAAGAGGAGCACCAGAGCATGCAGTTCATATGAAAGTGGGCAGACTCTTCAAGAACAAGGACATAAAAGGAGCACGTATTCCCTGCCCCGGGGGTGCAGATCATCAACTGCACCAAGGTGTGCGCGGCTTCTTTCCCTGAACTCCCCTTCAAGAGATCATCACCTGCATTGAGGCACCTTCACCTGCACCGAGGCGGAGCCAACAAAACCTGGCTGGACTAGTGGTAGTGGTAACTATAATCTTGCTGCTTCTCTCCTGCTTGCTGGTTTATCTTTCTTCTTTTTTTCCCTTCTTCTCTCCGTCCTATCACGGTTATGAGAATAAAACTTACAAGGTTGAATGGCTTTTGACCCTGTTTGTGTCTTAATCTTGCTCTTGGGATCGTATCAAAACCTCCCCTGACAGCAGATCGGGACACTTTTATTGGTGTCACAGACAGGATTCCTGGACACAAGAGTGCTGTGTTACCTTGTTGTGAAACTTTTATGTCAGTATAAGCTGTGGCCGCCTGGGAGCATATAGGGCAAACTTGCATATTAAGGTGCAACCCTCTTAGGATGATTAGCCCTTTGCTGTGAAAATGGCCACCCAGCAGGCAGCCAATGCTTGTGATTATGTGACCTCACGGACTGAAGGAACTGACAAATTATATGATCTTTTAGAGGCACACTGATCTCACCCCTCACCCAAGGGACAAAATTGGGCAAAGAACCATTGATTTCAACTGCAAAGTGTGGTAGATAGGATAAGAGTATTGTGTGAAGTTCTGGGCTCCCCAGTACAAGCAGGATGTGGAAACTTCTGGCCAGTGTTTCACTCCTATGGTTCAGTAATGAAACTAGAATCTCTTGGTTACATCAAGCAGGACCAGGAACTAAGGCAACTGTATGAATATACATGGAAATATACTGGTATAGGTATGTTTCCACATATATTCATCAGCAGCTTGAGATGTCACCATACAAAACTGTAGTAGTTTCAGACATTAGAAACTGATGTTACTGCTCAATAGTTCTCAAGCTTGAAGCTGAAGAAACATTACAGCAGTGATATCTGGCTCACCCTCTAAGGAAACCTAAACTAATTGAGCTAGCTTTTCTTGGTGGCTAGAATTCTATGTGACAAATGTACCTATTCATTCCACCCTACAGCAGATGCGTGGCCAGTTGATTAGGTTTCTAGAATAATCCTGTAGTTGTACTGGGAATTCATGTAAATATAGATGTCTTAATCCTGGACAAAATCCCAACAATGGCATCTGCACAAGTTATATCCAAAATGTTGAATACATTTTTCAGGTCCATTTTTAGGAATCACATCGTAGGATTCCGTTTCTGTCATTTTCAGAGGAGTGTCAGAGCAAAATTTCCAATGTTCCACTGAGTAATTCCTGCTGTTTCATATCTGGGGGTTGAGTCAGAAATCTCTTTGATTCAGATATATAGTAGGTTTCCTGGTGATTGACTCCCCAGGAAAAAAAAAATATGCAATATAGAACTGTTTTGCCTTGACTCCTTGTTTGTACTTCTAGCTGCTGTTCAGAAGCTAAAAGTTGAAAGCAGAGGTGTATTGTAACTTGTATTGCTGCTGTACGCACAAGTGTTCAGAACTGAGTTAACCTGAAAAAGTATATTGTACATGATGCAGCCTATTCAGTCTGAATAGCTGAAGGATTACTGGAATTCATAATTGACACCCCATGATAGCAAACTGCATGCAGTGACACGTCAGATCAATTGTAATATCATTCTGAAACGGTCTAATCCAAGCCTTATAATCCAAGGGTTGGATCAGCATTTGATCCTTTGGACCATTTTGTCTGAATAGAATCTCTTGCCCTTCCTTCCCTAAGATAAGCTACAAGCTTGCTTGGAGGACCTGTACAGGAAAGCCAAGGATTTGAAGGAACATTTATCCATGGAGGAGAAAAAGCCCAAGGAGTTGAGAGCAAGTAGAGTGAAGAAAGGACAGAGCTCAGAGGAGTGGGGTAGGAACATCTTCTGCAGGCCTATCTAGCTGGCATGAACTGGAGTGGTGGTGGTGAGGTCGGTTCAGAAAAGCTGATGAGAGGCTTTTTCTTTCCCTGAGGGTGTTGACTAGGTCAGTCCACAGCTGTGAGATGCTCTATAATCTCCCAGTGAATTCTCTGCCTGACAGGCGTTAGTGTACCACTGTCATAAGCACATCACCTGTGACTTTGAAGAGCTATGGTCCTTCCTGGAGCAAGAAAAAGACCAGCAGTTGCATTGCCTGAGAGCAGAAGAGACTGAAATCTTGGGGAGGCTGAAGACCACCAGAACACATCACTCAAAGCAATACCGCTCTCTCAACACCCTCATGGTGGACATAGAGAGATGTCTGTAGTCCAGAGCAGGGATGTCCAAGGTCTGTATGATGGGGCTTTTTTATGTGTGGATCACATATTTCAAAGAAGCTCCTGTTGCAGTTCCTTTTTCTGGGTATTGAAGCTGTACCTTGCATTTTTAGAGGTAACTGTTAATCTGTATGGCTCTCTGCAGCGAGGAGCCCTGACTCTCCCTCTTTAATATATTCCATGTGGTATAGCTGATACTAAAATGACTTTGATCTTTCTTGGTGAGGAAATGACTGAGTTTTAATGTAGTCATGGTAAAGCAAGACTTTATATGCAAAGGGTAGAAATGTAAGGTATGCATCATCTTCTAGATAAGTCACACCCAAGTGATGCCTTTCTTTCCATTCCTCAGCAGAATAAATGGGAAAATTAATGACTTCTGGGTTAGAAAAAAAAAAAAAAAAACAAGACTAAAGGTAAGAGGATTACTGGGAATGCAGGCACATCCTAAAATATTTAGGTTGATGGGAAGGTTCTTTGGTGCAATTTGACTTACTGCCTTTCCTCAAACTCTTTTCTAGGACATGCAAAGTGTCTTGCAGAGGTGAGGTGTCCTACTAATCTTTCTATTTGGGAGTGGGGGAGGACAGGGGATAGGGAAGAAGCCATTAGTAGTTAAAGATGCAATTGCCTGGTAGCAGTGCTTATTTCCTCGGGGATTAATATCATGCCATTATTTCAGTGTGTTGTTAGGAGACTGGCTGCATTGCACTATAACAGAATGATACACCTGGAAAAAAAACCCTGAAATACTTGCATTCTGATATGTTCTTTGCCTTTTCTCACACCACGATAATTATATACAGACACTGGGCCTAACCTGAACTGTCACCTTCTTTCCCTTAAAATTTTCCCATTGTGATTTCTCCAGGGGAATACAGACTTTCAGTAAACTTCCACCATTTCAACCTTAGCAGGGCAATAATTCCTAGAAGCAACTGTTGTGTTTTGTTTTAAGGAATGGTACCTTCTAGATATGGATTTCTTTTTAAAATTTACTGGATAAGGTCCCTTTTTTTCCCTATGTATGAAGCTTTTAAGAATCTGGAGTTGTCTTCTGTCTCTGTTGCACTGAAGAGGTCAATGGCCTATTTCCCTAGGCTATTCTTTCACCTTAAGAAAATGCTGAAGAAGTACACAGGTAATTAAGTTATATAGAAGAGAACTAGGTTTGGGACTCGAGTCCAGTCCTTGGCTTCAAAAAGTGTCTTCTGTTTGGCAGTGAATTCACCTGTATGCCCAGGCCCAGCATGTAAAATGTTGAAATGACTAAACTTGACTCTTCTTTTAAATGGTTGTCTTATTGGTCACCTCAGTAAATGGGCTTGAAGATTCATTTGTGGGCCTCTCTGTGGAGCAAGTCTGTTGTATTAGTGTATGTGCTCAACAGTACCCCTGTCACTTTGCCAAAGAACAGAAAGGACCCCTGATCCCAGTATTGTTGATAAAGTCAGGCTGGAGAGGTGAAGCAGGCGATAGTATGGGCTAGTGTAGACTAGCAAAGGAAGGTAACTGGAAGGTAACTTCAGGAGAAAGGCAGCATAGCACAGAACTGTGGAGGCCCACTTTGAGAACAATAGTATGGGTTGTCTTGTTAGAAGTGTAACTAACTTCAAGGACAAAAGTGCAGGTGCTCGATCAGCAAGCTTTGTCAGAAAACTAAAAACAAAAGAGTAACTGTATGACTGCTTCTAGAAGTTGATGTAATCCTTTAGACCATTGGTTGTGCTTCTCACGCTTGTAGACAAATAAGGTACTATATCCGGATAATTTACTATAAGTATGTATGCTAATGCCTTAATAAAGGTGTTCTGACTCACTGCCTTGAGACCCTTGCTCCTTCTTATGCCCACATAGAACTAAGATGGTTTGGGGTAGAGACTCTGAGAAGGCAACTCAAGCCTGTGGTATAGCGAGGATATGGGGTGTGGAGGTCTCACAGATTTCCAGCTGCCTTTTGAATGGACAAATGGCTTCGTAATTGCTCTTCTCCAGTTGATTTTTCTGGGATGAGCTGTGAGAATCTATGCCTCCCTCCCCTTTGGCTTTCCCTGCTTTCTCATAGTCTCTGCTCTGCCACAGGAGATGTGACTCTGGACCCTTAGACAGCTCATCCCAATTTGGTGCTCTCGGAGAATCTGAAGGGTGTTTATTTCATTGACATCCCTCATTCTCAGTGTTCCACTACATATCTCTCTGTGCTGGGATCAGCTGCCTACTCATCTGGCGGCCACTATCGGGAGGTTGAAGTAGGGAACAAAACTCACTGGGCTCTGGGTGTCTGTTATGAGTCTGCCAGTTCCAATGTACAAGACTCCAAGCAGGAGATGGGCTATTGGAGGGTGTGTCTATGGAATGAACAATATGTGGCCATGACCACCCCCTTTACTCCACTGCTGCCTAATGTTAAACCAAAGTGTGTTAGAATCTTCCTTGACTATGAAGCTGGAAAAGTCTCCTTCTATAACATGACCGGCTGCTCTTATATCTACACTTTTAATGTCATCTTTGCTGAGGCAGTCTGTCCCCTCTTCTAGCCAGGCATATGCAGAGATGATATTAATACCAACCCACTGAGTATACGTGAACCCTCAGACTGGTACTAATGGTTTGTTGCTCGTCTCCTAATAGATACAATATGCAGTAGACAAAAAGCTGATGGGATGTCAAAAAGGAAATGCTCCCTGAGCAAGCCTCTGGTTCAAGACTCATTTTCAGCAACAAGAAGCCATGGATTTATAAGAAAACTAAGTATGCTTGCTTCTCCCCATGTTAGACCTCTGCAGCTCCCCATAATCTCTAGTAGCTTCTGAACCTTGTAGAGCTTAAACCTTGTAGAGTTAAAATAACCCTAGAAAGGTGCTCAAGTCTACATTGCTTTTTGTGTATGCATTTTAAAATTCCAGACTAATTGGCACTCTGTATTGATGAATGTCTTATGATTTGTCACATGACTTTGAAATAAATGACTATTTTGGGAAAGTAGTTCCTGCTGTCATAGTTTAAGAATCACAAGAAATATTATGGAAACATCTACCTATTCTGCTCTTAATAGGCAATTCTTTTCCTATTTAGCAGTATAAGATATCTTGTATTTTTGGCTAGTTTCAGAAATTAAACATGACTGACATGTCTTTAACTTTTCTGGACCAGAATCTAGGGACCAAATTAGATACTTTGGGTCATCTTGTATGTCACTAAAGCTTGCATTTAGGGAACTGAGTCCCACATTACTGTAGGTCAGGACATTGAACTCTCTAGGAAGCATCATATGTTTGACATCAAAGAACTATTGATTTCCTGGAGAAAGTTTTATGTAAGTTATTTGAACAGTAGTCATCAACTGACTTATAGAACAGTCATGTGCCAGACTTTTCTGCTGTGACAGCTTAGTATACTCGCTATTGTTCAGACTCATGAGAAGAGCAAAAGAGTCTTTTGATTTTTGTCCCTAAGGGCCTAAAATTTTGGTAATACAGACATGGCCCCTTCAGCAGCAGGGATTTAATATCACTGAATAGTGACTTCAGTTGTCTTTCTCTATATTGTCAGGAGGCAGGCAACTGTGGTGCAAGATGAGCTCAAAAAATTGTGTGCCTGCTGTCAGCTTAGATTTTGCAGATGAAGTTGAATGGATATGATCTAAAAGGCAGCAGCTAAAGTATTTCCTTAAAGCCATCAAGTTAAGTTTGACGAAATTTAGGCTCTTGTTTAAAATGCAATCAGTTTCAAGTGTGAGGAGAAATACTTAAATGAGTACCTGGAACGCATGAAGCCTGAGGCAAGGTGAGAGCTATGTAACCTACATAACCTACATCGATCATGATTGACGGGCAAACCAGCATGGGTGACCATGTTAACAGGTGTTTGCTGTAGACAATGCTGCTTCTCTTCAGGAAGAAGAAATAGATGAGGTATGATTCAGAGAAACAAAATAAACTTCATTTTCACAAGCCTTCAAACACCCTGATATTCGTGGGATGGTTTCGTGCAGCCTCTAACGCCCTCCATGCACACTGGGCAAGTGGGACCCTATGGGCTTGCATGCAACCTCCAAGGGCCTCCATGCGCACTGGGCCCGGGGGCGCTATTGGCTTTCGTGCGGCGTCCAAGGGCCTCTGTGCGCATTGGGCCATGGGGGCCCTACGGGCTTTCGTGCAGCCTCCAAGGGCCTCCATGTCCACTGGGCCGCAGGGGCCCTACAGCCTTTCGTGCGGCCTCCAGGGGCCTTCATGCGCCCTGGGCCACAGAGGGCCTATGGGCTTTCATGCTTCCTCCTGGGGTCTCCATGCGCACTGGGCCAGGGGGGTCCTAGGGGCTTTCATCCGGCCGCCAAGGGCCTCCGTGCGCACTGGGCTGGGGGGAACTATGGGCTTTCGCGCGGCCTCCAAGGGCCTCTGTGCGCAGTGGCTGGAGGGGTCCCTACGGCCTTTCGTGCAGCCTCCGGAGGCCTCCATAGGCACAGGGTTGGGGGGGCCCTACGAGCTTTGGTGTAGCCTCCAAGTGCTTCTGTGCACACTAGCCAAGGGGGTCCCTACAGGCTTTGGTGCGGCCTCCAAGGGCCTCCGTGCGCACTGGGCCAGGGGAGGCCCTACGGCCTTTCATCCAGACGCCAAGGGCCTCCCTGCGCACTGGCCTGGGTAAGCCCTATGGACTTTGGTGTGTCCTCCAAGCGCCTCTATGCGCACTAGGCTGGGGGGGCCCTACAACCTTTCGTGTGATGTCAAAGGGCCTCCATGTACACTGTGCCAAGGGGCCCTACAGGCTTTTGTGTGGCCTCCAAGGGCCTCCGTGCGCACTGGGACGGGGGGCCCTATGGGGTTTTGTGCAGCCTCCCAGGGCCTCCGTGTATAGTAGGCCAGGAAGACCCTACGGGCTTTTGTGCTTCCTCCCGGGGCCTCTGTGCACACTGTGCTGGGGTGGCCCTACGGGTTTTCATGCAGCCTCCCGGGGCCTCCATGTGCACTGCATCAGGGTGGCCCTACGAGAATTCATGCAGCCTCCCTCAGGCTTTGTGCGCACTGGGCCGGGGGGGCCCTATGGGCATTCAAGTGGCCTGGGGATTCTTTGTGCAATTGACCCTGGGGTTTCCCTATGGGCTTTTGTGTGGCCTCCGAGGCCCTCTGTGCACAATGCGCCACGGGAGCCATATGGAATTTCATGCGGCCTCCTGGGGCTTCATTGCACACTTGGCGGGGGGGGCTCTACAGCTTTCATGTGGCCTCCCGGGGCCTCCGTGTGCAGTGGTCATTTGTGCGGCTTCCCAGAGTCTCTGTGCCCTCTGGGCCTGGGGCCCTAGGGGCTTTTATGCAGCCTCTTGGGGCCTCAGTGCGCACTGGGCCGAGTGGGTCCTTACGGGCTTTCATGTGGCCTACTACGACCTCCATGCCCACTGCATCAGGAGGGCCCTATGGACTTTTGTGTGGCCTCCCGGGGCCTCTGTCTTCCTCAACCAGAGGGGCTCTATGGGCTTTTGTGCTGCCTCATGGGATCTCCGTGCACCTTGCATTGAGGGAGCCCTACGGGCTATCATGTGGCCTCCTAAGGCCTCTGTTCATGGGATCTCCGTGCACCTTGCATCGAGGGAGCCCTACGGACTATCATGTGGCCTCCTAAGGCCTCTGTGTGTACTAGTCTGGTGTGGTCCTATGAGCTTTTTTTTGGTCTCCCGGTGTCTCTGTCTGCACTAGTCTGGCAGGGCCCTATGGGCTTTATTTCAGCCTCCCGGGTCCTCTGTGCGCAATGGCCCAGGAGGCCCTACGGGCTTTTGTGCAGTCTCTAGGAGCGTCCACGCGCACTGGACCAGGAGGGCCCTATGGGCTTTTGTGCGGCTTCCCGGGGCCTCCACGCACACTAGGCAGGGGTGGGGGGCCCTACAGGATTTCATGCAGCTTCCCGGGGCCTCTGTGTCCACTGGGCCAGTGGGACCATACAGGCTTTCGTGAAGCCTCCCTGGGCCTCCATGTGCACTATGCCTGAGGTTCCCTACGGGCATTCGTGCGGTGTTCCAGGACCTCCGTGTGCACTGGTCTGGGTGGCCCTATGGGCATTTGTGTGGCCTCCTGGGGCCCCCATGCACACTGGTCTAGGGGGGCCCTACAGGCCTCCCGGTGCATCCGCACGCACTGGGATTCGTGAGATCCTATGGAATTTTGTGCGTCTTTCCCCGGGCCTCCGTACGCACTGGCTTGGGGGGGCCCTACGGGCTTTCGTGCGGCTTCCCGGGGCCTCCATGTGCACTAGACCAGAGTGGGGCCCTACAGGCTTTCATGTGGCCTCCCAGGGCCTCCGTGCCCACTGGGCCGGCAGGACCATACGGGCTTTCGTGCGGCCTCCCAGGGCCACCATGTGCACTACGCCTCAGGATCCCTAAGGGTATTCGTGCGGTGTTCCGGGGCCTCCATGCACACTGGTCCAGGTGGCCCTATGGGCATTTGCACATGGAGGCCCCAGGAGGCCGCACAAATGATCATATTGCGCCCCAACCCAGTGTGCATGGAGGCCTTGGGAGGCCACACAAAAGCCGCTAGGCCCCCCCGGGCCACTGCGCATGGAGACTAAAGAAGACCCCACGAAAGCCTGTAGGGCCTCCCCGGCCCAGTGTGCACGGAGGCCCCAGGAGGCACACCAAATTCTGTATGGTCCCCCAGCCCATCGCGCATGGAGGCGCTGGGAGACCGCTCAATAGCCCATAGGGCCCCCACGGCCCAGTGTGCATGGAGGACCCCAGAGGCTGCAGGAACGCCAGTAGGACCCCCCCAGACCAGTTCGCACAGATGCCCCAGGAGGTTGCACGAAAGCCCATAGGGTCCCATCAGCCCAGTGCCTACGGAGACCCCAGGTGTTCACACGACAGCCCGTGGCCAAGTGTGCACAAAGGCCCCAGGAGGCCGCATGAACGCCTGTAGGGTCCTCCCGGCGTAGTGCTCATGGAGACACCGGGAGGCCACACCAAAAGCCAGTAGGTCCCTCCCCACCCAGTGCGCACAGTGCCCCCGGAGTTGGCACGAATGCCCGTGGTGCTCCCCCAGTCCAGTGCACATGGAGGCCCCGGGAGGTGGCATGAATGCCTGTAGCGCTCCCACGGTGCAGTGCACACGGAGGGCCTGGAAAGCAGTACTTTAGGCCACCCGGTCCAATACGCATGGAGACACGTGGAGGCTGCACAAAAGCCCCATAGGGAGCCTCTGGCCAAGCACACAGGGGCCACAGGAGGCCGCTCAAAAGGCCGTAGGGTCCCCCCGGACCAGTACACATGCAGGCCCCTACAGACCACACAAAAGCCCACAGGGCACGCCCGGGCCGGTGCGTATGGAGATCCTGGGAGATCACACCAAAACCCGTAGGACATCCATGCCCAGTGCAAACGGAGACCCAGAAGGCAGCACTAAAACCCATAGGGCCCCCACGGCCCAGTGCACATGAAGCCTCTAGAAGGCTGCACAGAAGACAGTAGGGCCACCTCGACCCAGTGAGCACGGAGGCCCCTGGAGGCAACACTAAAGACCGTAGGAACCCCCGGACCACTGCACACAGACGCTGAGGGAGGCCGCATGAAAGCCTATACGGACTCCTGGCCCAGTACTCTTGGAGGCCCCCAGAGGCGGCACGAAAGACCATAGGGCCCTCCAGGTGCAGTGTGCAAGGAGGCAGCTGGAGATTGCACAAAAGCCCGTAGCGTTGCTCTGGCCCAGCGTGCACGGACATTCGGGGAGTCCGCACAAAATCCCATAGGGCCCCTCCAGCCCTGTGCGCACGGAGGCCCCAGGAGGCCTCTCAAAAGGCCATAGGGGCCCCCCGGCCCAATGTGCATGGAGGGCCATGGATGTGGCATGAAAGGCCCCTGGAGGTGCCACGAAAGCCTATAGGGACCTCCAGCCCAGCGCGCACAGAGGCCCCCAGAGGCAGCACAAAAGACCATAGGGCCCTCCAGGTGCAGTGTGCAAGGAGGCAACTGGAGACTGCATGAAAGCCTGTAGCACCACTCTGGCCCAGTGTGCACAGAGGTTTGGGGTGGTCGTGTGAAAGCATGTAGGGTCCCCGGCACTTTGTGCAGAGGCCCCAGGAGGCCTCTCGAAAGGCCGTAGCGCCCCCCTGGCCCAGTGCACACAGAGGCCCATGGACGCTGCACAAAAGCCCCTAGCGCCCCCTCAGGCCCAGTGTGCACGGAGGCCCCTGGAGACCGCATGAAAGCCCCTAGGGCCCCCACATCCCAGTATGCACCATGTGCCACACAAAAGCCTGTAGGCCCCCACAGCCCAGTGCACACAGAAGACTCAGAAAGCTCCACAAAACCCCGTAGGGCCACCTCGACCCAGTGGGCACGGAGGCCCTGGGAGGCAACACAAAAGTCTGTAGGGCCCACCTGCCTTAGTATGCACGGAGGCCCTGGGAGGCCACACGAAATCTTGTAGGGCCCTGCTGCTCCAGTGCGCTCAGAGGGCCCTTGGAGGCCTTACGAAAGCCTTTAGGGAACCCGCCGGGCCAGTGCGCACGGAGGCCCTGGGAGGCCGCAAAAAAACCCATAGGCCTTGTGGGCCCAGTGCGCACAGAGGCCCTTGGAGACTGCATGAAAGTCCTTAAACCCACCCTGGCCCTGTGCACACGGAGACACCACGAGGCCACACCAAAGCCCATAGGGCCCTCCTGGCCCAATGTTCACAGAGGCCACAGGAGCCCACACGAAATCCCATAGGGCCCTTCCAAGCCCAGTGTGCATGGAGACACCAGGAGGCCGCATGAAAGCTCAAAGAACCCTCCTTAGCCCAGTGTGCAAGGAGGACCTGATAGGCTGCATGAAAGTCCATAGGGTCCCCCCCTGCCCACTGTGTACGGAGGCCCCAGGAGACTGCATTAAAGTCCAGAGGGCCCCCCCCACCCCGGTCCACTATGCACAGAAACATTGGAAGGCCTCACGAAATTCCATAGGGACCCCCAACCCAGTGTGCATGGGGGCAACAGTAAGCCGCACGATAGTCCATAGGGCACCGCTGGCCCAGTGCACACAGAGGCATCAGGAGGCCGCACTACAGCCCTTAGGGCCAGCCCACCCCAGTGCGCAGGGAGGCCCCCCGAGGCTTCAAAAAATCCCGTAGGGTCCCCCCGGCCCAGTGCGCATGCAGGCCCCAGGGGGCCACATGAAAGCCCAAAGGGACCCCCACCCCAATGCACACGGAGGCCCCAGGAAGCCGCACGAAAGCCTGTAGGGTACACCCAGCCCTGTGTGCACGGAGGCCTCCGGAGGCCTCATGAATGCCTGTTGGGCCCCTCCAGGTAAGCGTGCACAGAGTCCCCAGGAATCCACATGACAGCCCTTAGGGCCACTCCGGTCCAGTGTGCAGGAGGCCCCAGGAGGCCACATAAAAGCCCATAGGGCCCCTCCGGTCTAGTGCACACAGATGCCCAGCGAGACAAAATGAAAGCCCGTAGGGCACTCGTGCACACAGGGGTCATCAGAGGCAGCACTAAAGCCCATAGGTTTCCCCCCTCCCAATGTACATGCAGCCCCCGGAGGGGCCACAGAAAAGCCCGTAGGGCCCCCCTGGCCCAGTGCGCACAGAGGTCCTGGGAGGCTGCACTCAAGTCTGTAGGGCCCCCCTGGCCCAGTGCGCACAGAGGCCCCAAGAAGCCACCGGAATGCCTGTAGTAAACCGCCAGCCCTCTGCACTCAGAGGGAACAGGAGGCCTCACGGAAGCCCCTAGGGCACACGCTGCTCGGTATGCATGGCGGCCCCGGGAGGATGCATGAAAGCCTGTCGGGCTCCCTTGACCCAGGGCGCACGGAGGCCACGGGAGTCTGCACAAACACCTGTACGGCCTCTGGGCCCAGTGCACAGGGAGGCCCCAGGAGGCCAAACGAAAGCCCATAGAGCCCCACAGCCCAGTAGGCCCACGGTAGGCTGCATGAATGGCCGTAGGGTCCTCCTTGCCCAGTGCGCATAGAGGCACCAAGAGGCTGCATAAAGAATGGTTGGTATCCCTCAACCCAGTGTGCACAAGAGGCTCTGGGAGACCGCATGAAATCCTGTACCGGACCCTCCGGCCCAGTACGCACGGAGGCCCAGGGAGGGCACATGAAAGCCCGTAGTGCTCCCTCAGCTCAGTGCACAAAGAGGACAAGCGCAAGCACACAGGACCACCCCAACCCAGTACACACCCAGGAGACCAAAAGGAAGCCCGTAGGACCCTCACATTCCACTGTGCACTGAGGCCCTGGGAGGACACACAAAGGCCCATAGGGCACCCCCTGCCCAGTGCGCACAGAGGCCCAAGGAGGCTGCATGAAAGCCTGTAGGGCCCTGCCTGCCCAGGGCACACGGGGTCCCTGGGAGTCCGCACAAAAGCCCCTAGGGCTCCCCTGCCCAATGAGCACGGAGGAGACCACAGGAAAGCCTGTAGGGCCCACCCAGCCCAGAGCACACAGAGGCCCAAGGAGGCCACGCGAAAGCCCGTAGGGCCCCCCTGGCCCAGTGCGTATGGAAGCCACAGGAGACCACATGAAAGCCCGTAGTACCCCCACGTCCCAGTGCGCATGGAGGTACCAGAAGGCCGCATGAACGCCCATAGGGCCCCCTCAGCCCAGTGCCATGGAGGACACGGGAGAACGCACAAAAGAACAAAGCGTTCACCCAGCCCAGTGCGCACAGAGGTCTTGGGAGGACACACAAAAGCCCATAGAACCCCTCTGGCTCAGTGTGCACGGAGGCCTCAGGAGGCTGCATGAAAGCCTGCAGGGCCTCCCTGGACCAGAGCGCATGGAGGCTGCGGGAGGCCACACGAAAGCCCATAGGGCCCTGCCTGCCCAGTGAACACAGAGGCCCCAGGAGACTGCACAAAAGCCCATAGGACCCGACCGGCTCACTGTGCACAAAGACCCGGGAAAAGGGCACAAAAACCCCTAGGGACCCACCCTGGCCCATTGTGCAGGGATGCCCTGGGATACCACACAAAAGCTCATACAGCCCCCCCACCCCCACCCCAGTGTGCACAGAGGCCCTGGGAGGCCACACAAATGACCGTAGGACCCCCCTGGCCGAGTCCACACAGAGCCCTTGGGAGGCCACACCAATGTCCATAGGGCCCCCCAGCTGAGTCTGAATGGAGGCCTTAGGAGGCCGCACGAAAGCCTGTAGGGCCTCCCCGGGCCAGTGCCAACGGAGTCCCCGGGAGGAGGCACAAATGTCTGTAGGGTCCCCCCGAGCCCAGTGCACATGGAGGCCCCGGAAGACTGCACAAAACCCGTTTGAGCCTCCTTGGCTCAGTGCACACGGAGGCCTCGGGAGGCCACACGAAAGCTCGTAAGGCCCGTGGCCCAGTGCTCATAGAGGACCAGGGAGGCTGCACGAATGCCCGTAGGGCCCCGCCGGCCCAGCGTGCACGGAGGCACCGTGAGGCTGCACAAAAGCCCATAGGGCCCCACAGCCCATTGCGCATAGAAGACTAGGGAGGCTGCACGAAAGCCCATAGGGTCCCCCCCGGCCCAGTGCAGACAGAGGGCCCAGGATGCCACACAAGAGCCTGCAGGGCCCTCCCGGCACAGTGTGCACAGAAGCTCGAGGAGGCCACAAGAGGTCCTTAGGGCCCCCCACGTCCCATTGTGCACTGGGACGGGGGGACCCTCCGTGCTTTCATGCGGCTCCCCGGGTCCTTTGTTTGCACTGGGCTGGGGAATCCCTAAGGGCTTTTGT
Source organism: Nothocercus julius (assembly GCA_013398735.1). Lineage (NCBI taxonomy): Eukaryota > Metazoa > Chordata > Aves > Tinamiformes > Tinamidae > Nothocercus > Nothocercus julius. The sequence goes on from VZSV01000492.1 coordinate 91,237, forward strand.
GTGACCTCTGAGGCCTCTGTGCACATGAGCCACAGGAGGCCTTAGGGCCTTTCTTGCAGCCTCCCTGGGCCTCCTTGTGCACGGGTTTGGGGAGAGGGCCCTACAGGCTTTCATGTGGCACCTCTTGGCCTCCGTGCACACTGGATAGTGCACCACTGGTGGCCCTACCTGCTTTTGTGCATCCTCTCAGGGCCTCCATGTGCACTGGGCTTAGGGGGGCCCTATGGGCCTTCATGCAGCCCCCCTGGGCCTCTCCCTCACCCAGGTCAGAGCCACTTTTGCATGATATGGTGGGAGGGGCAGAGCTCCGGGTGAGGCGGGACTGGGCTGAGCTCCCTTCCCAGCACTTGCGCGTCTGCTCTCCTATACAGATTTCGAGGCAGATCAGGGGGGTCCGCACCTCCTGCTGCCTCGCAACATCCTTGGCTGCAACCCAGTGGAGCCAGTGAAGGCCCCGCCCCTACCCTCACTGGTCACACCCTCTTTGCCTTGTCCACGCCTGTTGCACCATGTGAAGAAACGGATTCGGTCAGGGATGCAGAGTGAGACAACTTTATTCTCAAACCGACTTCTTTTATACTCTCTTAACACTAGTGTCTGTAAGTACCTCAAGGGAGGCATTGAGGAGGATGGGCCTGGCCTCTTTTCAGTGGTGGCCACCGACAGAACTAGAGGAAACGGCCACAAACTGAAACACCAAAAGTTCCACAGGAACTTTAGGAAAAATTTCTTAACAGTGACGGTGACAGAGCACTGGAACAGGCTGTCCAGGGAAGTTGTGGAGTCTCCTTCTCTGGAGATCTTCAAAACCCGCTTGGACACAGTCCTCTGCCACATGCTGTAGGTGACCCTGCGTGTGCAGGGGGGTTGGACTAGATGATCTCTAGAGGTCCCTTCCAACCTTAAGCATTCTATGATTCTATGATTAACACAAGTGGTGCGAAGCTTACATCCAATCACAGTTGTCTAACTGAACATGCACTAGCATGGCAAGCTCACATCCAATCACGGTTGCAAACATGTAGCTATGAACCAATCAACAAACTGTTTCCAGGCTGATCACGCACCTAGTTACCATCTATATAGTAGTGTTCCAGGACTTATTCAAATAATGTCATAATGTACCATACACTTTTTTCCATGCGCTCAAGTTTTACTTCCTTGTCCCATGGTTTGGTTCCAACAAGCATGACGGTGTCTCTTTCCCAAGGTCACTCTTGACCCACTGGCATGTTTGAGTCTGCTATTGACACCCTCCGACACACCCACACGTCTGTGCCTGGCCCCGCACTCTGTGGCCCCGCCTCTCCCACATGCATCCGTTTTACACATGAACTATTTGTCACAGAAAAGCGTTGGGAGCAGTGGTCTGCTTAGCAACTCATTATCTTCTCATTAGCATGGGTGGGAATATCAACACACCTAGAATCTCTAAAGAGCTCTAGGGCACCCTAAGCTGACACTGCCTCAAAGGTCCCCCTTACCCAACACAATGAAACTGCCCCCTGGCCCGCCCCTGACCCTGGAGCCGAGCGGTTGTGCAGGCGCTGGGAAGGGGCCACCTCAGCTCTGTCTCTCGGGGCTTGGCCCTCTCAGTCAGCCATGCCCCCTGTTGCCCTGGAGCGCCGCCCTCCCAGGGTCCCCTGGGAGGCGCCCCACTCGCCCCTCACCCACCCCCTTGCTGCCCCATGGCAGGGCCGCAGGAATGGAGTTGCTTTGCATAAACATTCCCATTGGTAATGGTCTGGTTGCATCACAGAGCACCTCTGTGCACTGGCCAATGATCTTTGGGAGCAGCTTTGCCCCTCCCTATCTCTGCCCTGCCCTTAGGTTCCGCCTATTCTTTCGACTCCCCCTGCATTGGGGCCCTGGCCTCTGCAGCCACATGTGTCACGAGCGGCACACATCCTCGGCTGGGCCCCATTGTGCCAGGGAACAGGGGTGTGTCAGGGAAGAGGGCCAAGACTCAGTGTCCCAGCATAGGGATGCTAATGAGATGCAAATTTAATGGTAATGAGGCCATGACCATCTATTCAGACAGCACCAGTGTGAGCTTGGAGGGTCCTAAAGCTCCTTAGAGTTCAAGGGTGCGTTGCTGTTGTGGCCTGGGATGGTGAGATGCTCTTGAGATGCTAATGAGATGCAAATTCTATGGCAATGAGGCCACAACTGGCTATGCAGAAGATCCATTCTTAGCCCTGTTTTCTGCCCAGCAAAGCAGTGAGGGACAAAACTGGTCCATGTGGAGAGGCGGGGCTCAGGGAAGCAGGGATGGAGCCAGCTGCAGGGGCGTGGCAAGGGACAGCGAGGCCAGTACCAAACGATGTGGGGCAGGGCTTTTGTTTTTGTTGTCCGGGGACCCTGGAGGTGTGAGGGTTCCTGCTGCAGAGTAATGAGATGCTAATGAGATGCTAACTAGTGGCTAATGAGGGCGATGCTCATAGGTCTGGTGAGGGAGCAGGGGCTTGGCTGGAGCAAAAAGGGGGCATGGCCACAGCCAGGTTGCAGCCACTGGTTGCCAGAGGTTCCTGGAGGGGCAGGGTCCCTTCCTGATACCTGCTCAGCCTCTCCAGTCCCTAGAGGCGCAGGTGTTCGTTGCCCACAGGCTCCAGGCCAGCTGCTCCCGGTCGCCTCTCAGAGCCCGGGCCTGGCGGGACCCCACCGCGCTGCCTGCTCCCAGCCAGAGCACCCAGCCCCAGGTAAGCAGTGCGGCAGCAGCCGGAGCAGGGCAGGGGTTCTGCCCACCTGCCTGCCCCAGAGCTGTGGCTCCGGGGCCAGCACAGGGCAGGAGGCAGCTTGGGGCTGCAGGACGGTCGCTGTCAGCACCGGGAAATAAAGGCTGAAGGGCCAGAACGCAGCAGTCGTCCACCTGCCCTGGAGCTGCCCAGCACCACAGGCTGGGCCCGGCCTGCCCGGAGCGGGCCCCTAACCCAGGTCCCAAGCATGACCCGCCCCAACGACACACCAGGTTCAGTGTTTGTACAACTACCGGACACATTAGTTACTAGGGAGGGACTGTTAATGAACCCATTAATTAACTGATAATGAAGTAATCATTCAGTGTGAATGAACTAATTAAAGATGGCAGTAAGATGCAAGTTGTGACAGTGATTGATTTACAATCTTGTCAAGTGGGAACAGGGCAGGCAGTGGAGTGGGAGAGAGACAACAGTAGTAGACAGCAATTGGTCAGTCCAGCATTTTATGTAGTGTTCAGCCAGTACTTCCAGCTCAGAGCTATTGCGTCATTAGTCATCAGGCAGTCAAAACACATTCAATATTCATAAAGTAAATGCTCAATCAGGAGAAGCTGTTAGCAGGGAGGTGACACAGGGAAACGGAGGAGTCACTATCACCCAATACTTCCAACCCTCATAAAAAAGTTTCACATAAACAAATTTAACGAGATAATCAGATAAATCGATTAACCAAGTTTTTTTTATGTTACAGTTATACAAACGCTTACAGTGTTTGAAGCAACATGAAGTCCCTATGGATTCCATATGCACAAGGCTCAATGCACATGAGCAATGCGCACCACAGCACCCCCACACGCGCAACCAATTCACAACCGGCTCCAGCCCTCAGAGCTCCTCAGGCTCCAATGCTGCATGGGACCCCGCGATGGCCGTGGGGCCTCAGTGGTGACAGGGCTGAGTCCCAGCCTGGCCAGGGCCGTGCTCAGCTGCCACTTCCCTGAGCCGCGAGCACTGCCCGGCCAGCGCTGAAGCCACAGCCATCACCTCAGCCCTGGCTCCAGCTCTGCATCCTGCACGCTCGCTGCTGTACTTGCCATCCCCGTGCAGGGCTCGGGGCGCCCCAGCGGGCCACCTGGGCAACACTGGCTGCTCCTACCTGCCTTGCTCCTGTTATCGCTGCAGCTGCCACTGCTGTGGGGAAGAGGCCCCGCACTGGGGCAGCTCCAGTCCACAGCCTCACTCTGAGCAGCAGCTCCGGCATTGACGCAGCTCAGCTCCTGGCAGCTCCGGCGCTGCCTCCGGCTCCAACTCCCATTCGGCACCCTCATCCGTGCCTCCGTCGCTCAGCGCTAGCTCCCTCCTGGCAGAACCACAACTCTGTTGCCAGCCGGTATTTGTTGCTCCTACTGCTGCTCCGAGCTCCGTTTGCAGTTCCAGCCCCACACAGCCTCATGGTACACCTGCCGCCCCTCAGCACTGCTCACCCACACACAGCAGTGCCACCTGGCAGCCGCTTCAGCCATTACCAGAAGGGGCAAAGGGCAGGAAAGAGACAGAAAGCGGCACAAGGAGGAGGGCAGGGGCACGAGAAGGGGGCCAGGGCGGGAAGCAAGACGAGAGGGGAAGAAAAGGAGCGAGAGAAAGAGGTGACCTGGGGGGACGCTCAGAGCCATGTGCCCACGCTGCCACCACATCTGCTGCAGCAGGGACGCGGAGTGTCCAGTGCAGCCCCCAGCACCAGAAGCCCAACATGAAGCCCTACACTGCAGGGCCCTGTGGACACCCCCGGGGCCAGGGGCTCTCTGCAGCCCATAGACCTTCTGCACATTCACATCAGGGCCAGCTGCCAGGGCAGAGCTGGCAGCCTCCTGCAAGGGCCAGAGCTGCCTGGGTGCTCGCAGGCACAGCACAGCCATGCTGGAAGGTCCCTCATGGTCACAGCATGGGGGAACTTGCATCCACGTAACTGATGAGTGGGGACACCTCTATACGTATGTATGTATTTCTATTGCTGGAGTCCTGTCTCCACAGAGCTGAGGCAGTGCACATACCCATCCACGTGCAGCAGCCTCTGCAGGAGGCTGTCGATGACAGCCCCAGTGCGGCTGTAAGCAAGCAGGGACATTGACTCTAAGAGGAAGCATCAATAGGTGTCTTGCTACACAATCTGCCTCTAAACGGATCCAAGCTGTTGCAGTTTTCCTCCTGGGTCAGCGATAGCTCCAATTTGCTAAAAGAGAAAAAGGAAAGCAAGAGAGAGCCTTAATCCTTGGGTGGCATGAATGCAGTTTGAGGTAGGCTGACAATTTATGTGTGTTTCTCAGTCAGCCAGGCTGCCAAGGACCACACGCACTGCACTCGAGGCTTTAACTGCTGGTACAGTAGGATCTTTGGCAGCAGGTGGCTCAAGAGCCAACAGGTGCCCCAGAGGTTCTTGGACACACACTCTAACTGCATTCACACCACCTCAGTTTTTAGCTGCTGGGATAGCTGGTCCTTTCACAGTGGGCGGCCCAAGAGCTGACAGGTGCCCCATTGCCTCCTTAGACACACTCCAACTGCATTCACACCACCTAGGTCTTTAGCTGCTGGGACAGTGGGGCCTTTCGCAGCAGGTGGCTGACAAACTGTGCGTCACGTCTCTTAGGGAGGACACGCTCACCTTGATCATGTGCAGGTCCTTGGTTGCCACCGCTCTGGCTCTGTCCAGGCCATAGCTCTCATGGTCCCAGCAACTGCTCTGCAGCTCATGACAAGTTTCCACTCCACCACCCCGCCAACACAATGCACACAGAGCGATAGGATGTGCTGCCCCTCTGCAGCTCCACTGCGCTGATGCCCAACACAAGCCACCAGTGCCATCCCGCAGCACAGCCATCATAAGTGGGCAAGAAATTCCGTGCTATGATTCCTGCCCCAAACCTTAACCCAAATCCCGGTGATGCTGCCCACTCCTGTGAAAAGGGAGAGTGGGCCATAGCATCTGTTCAGTGCCATCGGCAGAAGCCAACCCAGGAAATCCATGCATTGCATGTGTCCTGTGAGATATCCAGGTTCAGATTGTTCTCGCGCGTCCTGACTGGCATGGCAGAGGTGCCATCAAGGAACATTGCTGACACCAGCCAAAAAAGGTGCAGGGGGCAGATGCATTTCACATACAGCAGAGCCTGGCCTACCTCCTTTTAGCTCAGGCTAGAACCAGGACTCCCACAGCACCAACCCCAAATCCAATGCCAGCCAGCACAGTCACAGCTCTGGAGACAGGGTCCTTCACTGCTGCGCTGGGCAGGGGTTGCGCCACACTGATGCCCCCTGAGAACTTGCCCAGAGGGAAACTGCACAGGGGAGACCCGGACTGGGCTTGCTGGGCAAGAATTAAGATGCTTTTATCTTCCTAAGCACCACAGACACACATGGCAGCAGCCCTGCTGTCCTGTCCTGTCCTGTCCTGTCCGTCCCAGACAAAACAGACCTGTGTGGGTGAGCTTTAGGCCACTGCAGGAAACCCTTCAAGCAGGAAGGCAGGGAGAAGGTTGGGTCTCCAGCATTAGACCCAGACTAAGCAGGGGGACTCTGCTTTGGGAAGGCACGTGGCTGAGCAGAGAATTGCTCCCACCCCATCATCAGACACAGGCCTGAGCCTCTTATTCCCTTTTTCTACATTTCCACTGACAAACCCCTAATGTGATCATGGTCTAGGAAGAGGATTCTCTCCGCAGAGAGAGCACAAAGTGTTTGTATTTGATTACAACAGCCAAGAAATACATCCTTAAAAGCTGGACACCCAGTGCAAAAAAGATGCACATGGCTCCAAACCAGTAATTCAGCAAACACTGCTGTTTCAAGCTGGTTTTCCTTACTCCTATCCACACTCATCCATGTTTGCTTAAGATTATTATAACCCCTGCAGCAATATAGGTATGTGTAGGGAAGGCAGTTGAGTTATAGGTAACATGAAGGTGGAAGGATCTTGCAGGGAACTTTGTTTTTTCATTTCAAGTTTTATCTGCCAGAGAAACCCACAGCCTCCCTTTTGGATCAAGCACAAACCAACAGCTCTGCCTCAGTCTTCACAGGGCCAGGCTTGTACATTCCCTCTGTGTTGGGACCCATCCAAGAAATGCCCTTCACTTTCAATGGATGGGTAAAGATTTAACAACCAAAGCTGCTGAATTCATGAACTCTGCCCCCATGGCAAAACCATTGTGGGGAAAATTTAAGTACCAAATGCAAAGTTCAGACACAAGCAAACGACATGAGAATACCGATGCCGCTCTGAATTTTAAGACGTCATAATTAAACAATCACTGAATACAAGATCCAGACAGGGAAACCTGTTACTGTTCCAAGTTTCGACATCACAGTTATCCAGCAATACAGGCCTGATTTTAACCCTTTGATGGAACTTTTAACACACAGGATCCTCATTTCAACCGGTTACCCTTTATGCTGCAGCTACCCTGAAGCCCTCCCTGCGAAGCTTTTGCTTCGTCTGACAGGCGAGCTTTTCAGCCGACCCCTTTGACCAAACCTGTCCTTTCCCTTAGGTATGTACTTTTGCCCAACCCTGCAAAGCTTTCGCCTTGTCTTCTGGGCAGACAACCTTTTTTTAAGAATCCTTTTATAAAGAAAGGATTGAATGCCTTTACCTTCGCAGGGTTCTTGCTCAGAGCTCTTTGGTCCAGGGATCAGACATTCTCCCTGAGAATTCCTTGGTGCCAGCTGGAGGTCCTGCGATTCCACGAATCCCTCAAGATTGAGAAGCAGTGTTCCATCTGGTTTGCCAGAATCTGTCACTGAAAACCGGGAATAAACCTCTTAACACCGATGTAGTACTAAGAAGCAAGCATTCACTATATTGCAGCGCTGGATGCATGGGCGATAGCTCCACCTATAGTGCATGCCCCAAAGTGTGTTTGCTAAAACTTTTTCTGTCAGATGCTGGATTGCATCCCTTTTGCTTGATACACTTGATTAAAAGCTGATTCGAATCAGCTATCTGGGTTTGTTGGTTTCTTGGGGTCTTGGAACCATTTACCTCTGTGGTCTCTAACTCTCTTTAGAAGTTTTTTTTCTGAAAAAATAGAGTTGGTTGTCATGCTTGAGGCATTACTGGCAGAATTCATAACTCACTAAAAAGGATTGCTTGAAAAGATTCTTGGTTTGCTTACAGGCCTTTAAAATAAGGTTTTATTCAGTGCCTAGTGCTGCTGGCGCCCCCCACACCCTTGGGGAGCTGTTGGCTATTCCTTCTGAGTCCCTTGCAATGGGAGGTGGGAGCCTGGGTTTCTCCTCAAAGTCAAGTAAGGGGGTGAGGGTGGCTTACGGGGGAGATAAGGTGCCGAGGACATGCTCATGGGGAGCCCCTTAGAGCACCAGCACAACCCTCTCCTTTCTCTGAGCCTGATATAGAGGGCTAGTGGTAGGAAGGAAGGGAGGAAGGAGCCCTTGGCCTGAGCCCTCAGCCCTTTACTAGGGGAACATAGTGTTTCTTGATTTCCCCCAAAGCAACAGGCTGGAGCTGTCCATGACTAACAAATTGAAGCTGCCTGAACTTTGTAGCAGAAGGATGGAAGGAAATGAGAGCGAGCCCTTTTGACACCAGCCCTTCTCTGTAATATGGAAGAAGAACTACTGGCTCGTTCACCCTTATAGAAGAGGCCAGGCCTGGTGACTGTGCTGCACCCAGCAGAGCTGTCTGTGGGCAGCCCTGTGCTGAGCTGGGGGTGCTTGGGGCTGCTGCAGGCTGTGGCAGGGTACTGCTCGGGTGCCTGTCTGCTTGCAGCTGTGGGCTGTCTGCTAAGCTGTTTGTGTGTTGGGGCAAGGGGGAAGATATTTCTCCCTTTCCTGGGTTTTGACAGCTGGTTTTAATTTTTTTTTTTTTTTTTT
>VZSV01000493.1:63738-74230 GCA_013398735.1 Nothocercus julius
GGGGGGAAATGGGCTCTGGGTGCCAGCAGGACCCCCCTGGGGTGCTCGTAGGGAAGCCCCCCCCTCTGTCATGGGGGGGTGGGATGTGAGGAAGGTGCCCTAAAATTAGAGGAGGGGGCAGAAAGGGAGGCTGAGCCCGTCCCCGGAGGCTACGGGGATGCGGGGCCGGCGCCCAGTGACCCCCCCCCTTCCGTCCCCGGGCGCCCTCCAGCTCCGTGTGCATCCGCAAAGGAGCAATGAGCCAAGCCAGGAGGCCGCTGGCAGGACGGGGCGGCTCTGCTGCCAGCAGGCAGGTACGTCCAGAGCTCCCGGGCCCCTTCCCAACTCCGCGCGGCTCTGTCACTGCCTACAGAGCAAAGAGAGATCCCGGGCGGAGGGATCCTTTAAGCAACCGAGGGGGAAACGTGAGGCCTCCGACCGCCCCCGCGGCACAAGGAAGCTCGTGCACGTTACGCAAGACTCAGATTCTGGCAGCTCCGGTCTCCCGAGGGACTTTGCTTCAACCGGGAAGTGCTTCCATTAAGCAGGTGGTGGCTGCAGCTTCCTCGTGCCACACGGATGGTGGCGACACTGCGGATCTGTCAGGAGGACTGAGCTCCCTGTTTCCTCGTTGTCCGGCTTCTCTGTTTGCTTTTCCAAGCTGGATCGGCAGCTTTGAGCTGGCATAACATGGGGTGCGGCAGGCTGGTCGCGAACTCCCGTCCAATCCCAGAGGATCCAGGCTGCTCCCAGGGCCAGCCGGGTGTCACATGCTTTGCTGGGATCCCTTGCGGCAGCTGCTTTTCCTCCCGTAGATTCCTTTGCTCATGGACTTCTCTCCGGAGGCGATGATGGCGAACGATGCCGGGAACGATGCGGCTGAGCTGGAGGCAGAGCTACTGGCTCTCGTGGGAGGCCAGCCGGATCCCAAAGGAAAACCCAAGGGGAAAAGTAAGTGGCACGGCCTCCGGGGAGGATATATCCGCATGGGAAGGCCCCTCTGCCGTGAATTTCTCTGTCTCGTTAATATTGTGCCACCTGGAAAACCACCCCCGGTGGTTTGTTTCCTGCCCTGTGGCTTCATGGATCCCTGCGGATCAGACTCGCTGCCCTGCCTGGTTTTCGACGGCTTTCTGGATGTGGGATTGCGGGATACAAATGCGGTCTGTGGTGCTTCCCTCTCTGCAGCGCCTTTGCCCATGGAAGCGATCGAGAGGATGGCTGCTCTCTGCATGAAGGACCTGGATGAAGAAGAGGGAGACGACGAGGAAGATCTGGAGGATGAAGAGGATCTCATGGTACGAAGGGCTCCTTGTGACACGGGAGATTTGGGGAGAGCATCCACATGCCTGGTTGCTCCTTAGCCCTCATATTCCCTGTCTGAGCCTCTCCTTGCTCCGACGGCTTTGAGATCAACGGGATCTAAGGAGGTTTTTGGCCCTGGCTGATCATTAATGGAATTCTTGGCTTGTAGGCAGAGCTCCAGGAAGTACTTGGCGAAGAGGAAGAAGGTGCCGATGTCCTTGCACCGGCTGCAAAGGTAGGAGACTTGTCTTTCCCCTTTGCTTTCTCTGCTGCTCCCGGTATTGGAGCCCTTTTCTGTGTGCGTTGTCATCTGCTGGATCTCCCTGAGGAGCAAACGTGAATCCATTGTGCAAAGCTTGATGGAAAACAGGGATTCAGTGATCAAGAGCTGCAGTTTCTCCCTCAAAAAGTGACAGGCCAAAGAGCCGCGTCCCATGCGGGATGGGAGCGGATGCGGTCCACAGGGAAGCCCGAATCCGCTGCCATGTAACCCGGGGTGCTCAGAAACTTCCCGATTGGACTCGATGACCTCAAAGGTCTTTTCCAACTATGATTCCTCATTCCCTTTTGGGCTCCCATAGGTGAGTGAGGCGCCTCCGGATTCTGGCAGCATCGAGGCCACGCTGGTGGAGAGGGCGGCCATGTACAGGACGGCCATCGGCAACGCCAAGGAGGCCGGTGATGCCTCCAAAATGCGTCGCTATGAGCGGGGCCTCAAGGTGAGGACCCTTCTCGTTTCATCTCTGATTAAACAAACCCCTTTGGTCTTAAATTGGCCGCTGCTGGTGCCATCACGCGTCAGGATTTTGCTCTTAGGTCTCTTTTCCCCGTTTTGGTGAGTGCTTTAACTCCCGCTGCTTCTGGAACCTGAATTTACTTGGATTTCTTGGAAAATTGGGTTCTGATTTTGGAGCCTGATCACGGGCCAAAACTTGGGAACGAGCGGGTGCCGTAACCAGCTCCGAGGCCGCGTTACGCACGGAGCTCCCTGGCATGGCCCGGAGCATCGTAACACAACCTCCTATTCCAGGTCACTTCGTGGTTCCTTAACCCCTGCGAAGAGTCCAAGGAGGTTTTGGAGGGTTTTGAGGAGGTTTTAGAGGCTGTTTTTTTTCATTTTGGGTTTTTGGCAGACGCTGGAGAACATGCTGAGCTCTGCCAGGAAAGGGAAGCAGATTGATGAGCAGGACATCCCGCCGCCGGTTGCTCTGGGGAAGAACTCCACGCTCGCCACGTGCTCTGGCTCGCCGTCGCCGGCCACTTCTCCCACTGTGCCCCTTCCCAAGCCACAGCCACCTCCTGTTCTCCCGAAACCTCTGCTCCTGCCCAGCCCGGCTTTGCCCAGCGCTTCTCCAGAGGAAAAAGCAGCTTCTCCCTCCGCGGCTCCTCATTCAGGTGAAGTCTCAGCTTGTTCCGCCGCACCGATGGTCCCTGTATCCGCTGTGGATGGGGAAATCAGCTCCAAGCCCCACAATTCCTGATTTTTTTTGCAGCTCCCGGAGGGGCCGACACTGCGGCGCTCCTGCAGAGCCGGCAGCGGGAATACAAGCTGGCAGCTCTGCACGCCAAGCAGCAGGGAGACATGGAGATGGCCACAAAATATTTCCGCCTCGCCAAGGTGCCTCCCGGAATCCCCGTGTCATGGAGGGTTTCTTGAAAACTGCCAGTTCTGATGTTTCTCCGGGGCTTTTTCCAGAGCTTTGACCCACTGCTGGAAGCGGCAGGGAAGGGCCAGCCGGTGGATCCCAGCAGCATTCCCCCTTCTCCTGGTAAGGAGGGAAGCAGCATCTTGTGGGCGACATTCCGAAGAAGGGCAGGCATTCCTGAGCCTGGGAAGTACCAGCAAAGCGCAGCACACATTAGCCTGCCTGCTTCCTGTTGGATTCCTCGCTGCTCCTTTGCAGACCGATCCCTTCCTCCCTTTTCCCAGACCAGCTTCCAAAGGAGCTGCTGTCTCCTGGCCCCCAGCATCCCACCGCTCCGACGCCAGCAGCCGCTCCCGAAGCCCAACCAGCCTCTCCAGCGGCAGGTAGGAACCCGAGTTCTCAAAACTCTGCGGAGAAGCCAGGGAGAACTGTAATGGAAGTGTTTTTCCCGGGAGCAGACATTCCCCCTGCACCTCGGGATGCACTGGAAGCTCTGCAGCAGCGGATGGAGAGGTACAAAGCGGCGGCCGCGCAGGCCAGAGGCAAAGGGGATGACCGGAAAGCCCGGATGCACGAGCGCATCGTGAAGGTGAGGGCGGAATGAGCTCCGGGAGCCCTTCCCGGTGCCGTCCTGCTCCGCAGGTACACGTGGCACGAGAGCGGCCGGCCTCAGCCTTGCCCTTCTCCATCAGCAATACCAAGACGCCATCCGGGCCCACAAAGCAGGGAAACTGGTGGACTTCTCGGAGCTGCCTGTTCCACCAGGTATTTTTCCTGGGAATGGCAGCAGGCGTCTTTGGGGCCCATTTTTTAAAAAACCTCTGGGTGTCGGAATGGATTTGGTCCCAAATCCAGCCAGGTCCCTGGCTAAGGATGCACGCTAAGGGATTGTGGATGGCTGCAGCCGCTTCTGTCCCGGTTTCCCAGGCTTCCAGCCCATCCAGGGCATGGAGACGCCGTCGGGAGAGCAGAGCCTCGCGGGCGTCTTGGAGAGCGCCATGAAACTGGCCAGCCAGGAGGTCCAGGAGCCCGAGGAGGAGGCCAAGGAGACGAAGCAGGTGGCTTTTCCAAGCTGGGCATCCCCCGGGAGCCACCGCGCTGCCGTAGAAAGCCAGGACGGGGACGGGAGCATGTCCACCGGGTGCGGATCACCCTCTTCTTCCTCTTCGCAGCCGCCTCTGACTCTTTTTCCGCCTGTTTTTTGGCCGCAGCCCTTTCCCCGTCCCGCTCCGCCGAGAACGGCCGCCCCGTCTCAGCCCAAACAGCAGCCGCCGCAGCCCCCACGAGCGTCTTCCACGGGCGCCCCTCCGGCAAATGCCAAAGCACCTCCCAAAGCCACCACGAAAGGTACCCGGCTCCGATCCCTGCTCCGTCTCGGGGAGGCTGGAGCCACTGGGATGCTCCAAGTGCTCTCGGTGCTTTGTTGGGGATGTGAAAATGCATCCGGGCGCCCTTCGCGGAAGGAGGGATTGGGCAGGAAAAGTGGAAGAGGGGAGACTTGGGGGAGGAACTTCCTAATGGGAATGGAAAGGCAAATACTGGGATGGTTTGCCTAGGGAAGTCGGAGAGCAGGGTGTGTCGGAGAGCAGGATGCGGTTGGAACGTGGCTTGGAAGCACAAGCTTTGGCAGCAGATGGAGAGAGACGCTATGGATTGCCCAGCGGCCGCTCCGAGTTTTCCCTGGGCAGCGCGGGATGCTCCAGCCTTTTCCTTCTCTCTTGCAGCCCAGCAGCAGCTGGCGTTCCTGGAAGGCAGGAAGAAGCAGCTGCTGCAGGCGGCGCTGCGGGCCAAGCAGAAAAACGACATCGAGGGCGCCAAGCTCTTCCTGCGCCAGGCCAAGGGCCTCGACCCCATGATCGAGGCGTCGCACAGCGGCCTTCCCGTGGACATAACCAAGGTAAAGCGCTTCCCGACATCCCTGCACTCAGGGATTTGCTCCCTGCCCTTCCCCGTGCTTATCCGGTGCTCCTCGCTTGGCACCCGCCGTCTCCAGGGTTGGCCGTGTGGCCCTGGATCAATTATTTCCTCTTGGGGCGTCAGTCTTTGCGGTTTGGGGGGGTCAGGGAGGAGTTTTCCGGTGCGATCCGGTGCTTTCCCACCCCGCCAGGTGCCTGAGGCGCCGGTGAACAAGGAGGACTTTGTGCTGGTGCAGCGCCGGGGCGTCAGCATCTCCCCGGAGGCCGCCAGCCAGTACCTGGAGCTCATGAAGCTGCTCCGGCAGCAGCATGAGGTGGGAAGCGCCGGGAGTCGAGGGGTCCAGTGCATCGGAACCTTTTCCACCTTTTCCACCTCCTTCTTCCCAGATGTGTGTGACTTACTCCAAGCAATTCACTCACCTGGGGAACATCGCGGAGACGACCAAGTGAGTGCGCCAGCGCTTTGCCTTCATCCTGACACTCCCAGCGCATCCCGTGCCGTTTCTCCTGCAGCTTCCGTTCGGGAAGCCGTGTGCTTCCCACTTCCAAACGGTTTCCTGGGGGAAACCATTACTCCAAGCAATTCACTCACGTGGGGACGCCATGGGAAGGTGCTCCTTGGTCGCAGTGCGGAGCAGATGGATGAACACGGTTCTCCTGGCCCCTGGCCAAATTCCCCTGGGGGTTATTCTGCTTTGGCTGCCTCTGATTCCGCTTCTGGGAAGAGGGTTTCCTGCTGTGGCCCGGAAGGGGGTGCTCAGGCTCAGGGCACAGCGACTGCTGCTCTTTTTAGTCCTGACTCTTTTGAGTTCAGTTTGTGGGGGTGAGGTAGGAGCAAAAATTCGACAACTTTTTCTGGGGGAAAACAAAGTCACCGGGGGAGCCATGGGCGGCGCCGAGCCGGACGCCGCTCCGGTTTTCCTGGTAGGTTCGAGAGGATGGCTGAGGACTGCAAGCAGAACATGGAGATCCTCAAGCAGGCCCACGCCAGGGGCTTCCCACTGCCCCGGTACCACTACGAGCAGAGGACCTTCACCATCGTCAAGTAGGTTCCCTGGTGCCTGGCGGCTGCGGCGCGAGGGCCGAGCGGCTGCTCAGTGGGAATTCCGCTGCTTTCTCCGAAGGATCTTCCCCGAACTCAACAGCAACGACATGATCCTGTCTATAGTGAAGGGCATTAACCTCCCGGCTCCGCCAGGTGAGCAGCCCTTGGTCCCTGAGGAGGCAAAATGAGGCGGCCCCTCCTCACCGCGCCGGGTCCCTGCTGAAAATCCCTTTTTTTTTTTAATTATCTCCCACTAAAACACCCCAGAGAGGCCGGGCTCATTAACAGGTGCTGCTTTTCCCTGGTTGTTTTTATGTGTGAACCCCACGGGGAGTACGTGGGGAACTGCCGAGCTGGCGTTCCGCTGTACCGAGCAGTTCCATAAGGAGAAAATCCCGGCTGTTGGCAGCAGCTCGGCGCCGGAGCGAGCTCCGGAAGGAGGTGGGAGCTGTGATTTCCACCTCTTTGAGGGCGGCTCGTGAGGTGGTTCTGCCTTTTCTGCATTCCAGGTGTGGCTCCCAACGACCTGGATGCCTTTGTGCGCTTTGAGTTCCCCTATCCCAACGCGGTAAGTCCGTGTCCCTCCCCACCGTGCTCCGGAGCGTGTGGGGAAGACTCGGCATCGACGCCTTGCTCCTCCTCCTCGGCAGGAGGAAGCTCAAAAGGACAAGACCAACGTGATCAAAAACACAGACTGTCCTGGTAAATCCCTCCCCGGGGAGGAGGCCGGGACCTGGGAATCGCTCTGCTGGAGCGGTGCGGATGCCTGTGGGCGTCGCGTTACCTGAAGGGGTTTCATCCGGAGGGCTAAAACGCCCTGGGTTCTCCCGGGAATTCCATGCTCGCGGCTTAGCTCTGGCTCCCCTGGCAGAGTTCAACGAGCAGTTCAAGCTCTACATCAACCGAGGACACCGCGGCCTCAAGCGGGTCCTGCAGACCAAAGGCATCAAGTTCGAAGTGGCGCATAAAGGGTAAGAGCGAGGGAGCCATCGGGAAGTCTGGGGGGAAGCCAAGCAGCTCCCAGCGGGAAAAAGGAACGGAGAGGAGGGCTGGAAGCGCTCGGGCTTCATGGCGTCCCGCGCTCCCCCTGCTCCCAGGGGCTTGTTCAAGACGGACCGCGTGGTCGGCACGGCCCAGCTGAAGCTCGAGGCCCTGGAGGCAGCCTGCGAGGTGCGGGAGATCGTGGAGGTGAGGACGGGAGTCTCCACGCCAGGCTGAGGCCGGGCTTAACTCAGCGCATGCAAGGCTCGTGTTTGTGGCACTCACAGTTTCCACTCCGCTCACTCCCGGGGCTCCGGCTCTGTTTTCTGACTGGATTTTCTGCCTGTTTTTCCCGCTCTCCCCAGCTGCTGGATGGCCGCCGGCCCACGGCGGGGAAGCTGGAAGTGATCGTCCGGATCCGGGAGCCCCTGAGCTCCCAGCAGCTGGAGACGAGGACGGAGCGATGGCTCGTCATCAACCCCAGCACCCTGCCACCAGTAAGGCCCCTATGGGGACATGAACGTGGTGCCACGGGCAGCTCCGTGGGCACAACACCCACCAAAGGTGCCCATTTGTGTGGCCTCGGGCCACCTCGGCCCTTCAAAATGAGTCTCGGCCCCCTCATTCCTTCTCGCTGTCCCTCACAGGTCGCTGTCCCCAAACCCAAGCCGGCCGTCGCTCCCATCAAGGATGTGGGCAACAGGTACGTGCCCCCCGCTTGAGGGTTTCTTCCCATTCCGCATTCCTCGGATAAGCCGTTTCCGGGATCCCTGTTATCCCTATGGCTCAAAGGGGCAGTTGAGGCAGGAGGAAACGTCCCCCGTTAGAGCTTGTGGCAACAGGGACACTTTTGTCACAGCCGGCTGGGACAGGGATGTGGCATCTTGCCTGCGGTGGCTCTTTACGGCCTCTTGTCTCTGCAATTCCCTTCCAGAACGTCCATCTGCTCCGTGCTGTAGAGAGGCCGGCTCTTCCCGGCCCCTCTCCTCCTCCTCTTCCTCCTCTCCAGCCCCGCAGCTCCTTCACGGAGCAGATTTCCTCCCCGTGGGTGCCGGGAGAGCTTTGGGCACCCCAGGGTGCTGCAGGTTCCCTGTGGCTGAGGTGCAATGCCCAGTTTTGCCCAGCCTGGGTCCGGCAGCAAGATTTCCTTGTGGGAAGGATCCTGGAAACACCAGCTCAGGCATCAAAGGCTCCCTAGTTAGACATGATGTCCTGGTGGGGACAGGGACATGGGGCATCATCCCGGCTTGGCCGGTTGATTCCCTTCCCCGGATCCTGGCATCCGGGAGTCTCCACGCCTGTGCCGGGTGTGTCCCGCTGGAGGGCCGGCTGCCTCCCCTCCGGCTGCGGGAGGAGGAGGAGGAAGGGTAGGCGCAGGCGAGGAGCGAGGCCGGAGGCGGGAGGCAGCGCGGATACGAGCCGGAGCCGGCAGGCGAGGCCAGCGAGCGTCGGGATGGGCTCCATGCGGAGCGCAGGGGTGTTCCGGAAGGACACAGCCCCGCGGTATGTGGTGTGTCCGGCGGCGGCGGCGGCCTCCCCCTTTCCCGGGAATTAACCCGCTTCCTGCCTCCGCAGCAAACCCTTCCGCACGCTGCCCAGCCTCAACCTGCTGGCCTTTGACCGGGAGAAGCTGGAGAAGAAGGTGAGCGATTCCCTGCGGCTCGCGCGGCTGGGCGCCGCTTCCCGCCTCCGGCGGCACCGCTTCCCGCCTCCGGCCGCTCCGCGCGCTCATGGCTTGCTCTTCTCCCGGCCAGATGCTCGTGTACAGGCAGGCGCGCCGGCAGCTTCCCAACGAGCTCCTGGAGCAGCACCAGGACCTGCTCCAGCGGAGCCAGTGGCTGCGGGCGCAGCTCCAGCACGGCCCGCCGGCCTTCCGCAAAGGTGAGCCGGGGCGGGCAGGATCGGGAGCCCTCCGGAGCCGCCGCTGAGCCCCCCTTCCCTCTTTTCAGAATACCTGGCGCAGCTGGAGCGCTATCTGCACCTCTACACGGAGAGCGCGCGGCGCCTGGGCACCGAGGGCAACCGGGTGAGGCGGCACGTTCGGAGCGGCGGGCTCGGAAAGGGGGCTGCGGCTGCCGGCCGGCCCCGTGCTCCGGCTCCCTCACCCCCAATCCTTTGCTTTCCCCGGCAGGATGCGGCCAAGGAAGCTCTTTACAAGAGGAATTTGGTGGAGAGCGAGGTAAGAGCTGCCCCACGCGGCTCCGGGCTGGAGCTTGGCTTTTCCGGAGCCAAGCGCCGCCACCGCCGTTCCCGTTGTCTTTTCCAGCTGCAGAAATTCCGCCGATGAGCCGCGCTGGTTCCAGCCCCCTTCCTATCCGGAGCCGAGCCGGCCCCGCTGCGACAATCACCCGGCGGGAGCCTCCATCCCAGCATCGCCCATCCGAGATCCGGCGGGATCAGCGCTGCTATTCCCTCCCTCCCCAACCTGATCCCGCCGCCGGAGCCGGTCCCGCGCGCTTTGCACGTGTCCCCGCGCGCCGGGGCCGCAGCCGGATCCCGCTCGTCCCCATCCCGGGGGCTGGACCCTGGACCAAGGCGCCGGCTCCGCTCTAAGTGCCTGGCTCCGGGCTGGACTCCGGCCCCAGAGCCACCACGGCAGCCGGCGCCGCTTCCCCCCCCCCGCCGGGTTCTCCAGAGCTTTTAGAGACAAATTATAAAGTTTCTAAGAAGAATTTGGGCTTCTGGGGGACAAATTTGGCTTCTCCCTCTGCACGGGCCGCTGTTAAACTTTTGGGCTGTCCCCACCCCACGGGTGTGGGGATAGCGGTGCAGGGTGGCCCTAGGTGGCCATTCATGGTCACCTACTCTCATGGTTGTCCCCAGGACCGTGGGAGCTCCTCCTTGGTGGCATCACCAGACCTGTGGCGTGTCCCTGACCTGGTGCCACGTCCCTGGGCACGGTGGCTGTCCCAGCCCAAATCGATGGTTGTCCCCAGGGCCGTCGCATCCTCCTGGCCTCGATCCTCCATGGTGGCCCTGGTGACACAGCTCTAGGCCAAGAGAGGTGGCCCCCATCATGGCCTGTCCCCAGCCTGCCGGTGACAGGTGCTTGGTGCTGTGTCCCCGGTGTGAGGGTGGTCCCCAGCTGGGTGACACCCGGCGTGGCTACAGCCCTGTGTGGGTGTCGAGTCCCGCCCTGGTGACAGGCCCCGGGCCTAGCGATGGTCGCCCCGGCAACGGCCCCTGGGTTGCCTCGGCAACGCCTCCCGCCAGGCCCCTCGGGAGCCCCGCCCACTCCCCCGGGGCCGGGCCCCGCTGGTGCCTCTTTTCCATGGCAACCGCCCAAGTGTGGACGGGCAGGAGGGCTGTCCAATCAGAGCACGTCGCTAGCGGGGCGGGAAGGGATGGCGCCACGTTCTTATTGGATTTACGGACGCGTCGGGGAGGGGCGCAGCGGTGAGCGATAGCCGCGCGTGGCCAATCAGAAGGGGGCCTCCCGCCTCGCGCCGCTGCTTGGCCCAATGAAGCCCTAAAGCCGCGCGGAGCGGGCCAATGGGGGCGCGGCGTGGGCGGGCCGTCGATGGCGGGCCGGGGCGCTCCGGAAGCGGAGGGGGCCGGGAGGAAAATGGCGCCCAGCTCGAAATCGGAGCGGGGCGGCCCGGGGGGGAAGCGGGGCTCGG
>VZSV01000494.1:4375-18291 GCA_013398735.1 Nothocercus julius
CAGTGATATCTAACAAAGGTTTTGATTTTTTTTTCCTTTTTGTTTTGTTATGGGATATTGGGGGTGGGGGGAGGGAATGTGGGTTCAAGTTATGCATAAAACCAAAACAGAGGTTTACTCATGCTTTATAGTTATATTGTGGTTGCAAAAGTTTTCAAGAGTGTGTGCCACTGGGCTACTTCTGGTATATTTTAGGCAAGTTGAATCTGTAGCAATGCTTAGATCATTTGATCATTTTTTGAAAAAAAAAATTCAACATGCCAAGGCAAGCTTTACATGAATCACCTAACACAGCATTGCAGTGTGACAGTTCACAAAAACATTTCCTTTTTAAATGACACAGCTGTTCCCACTTGCAATATATTCCTTTATTGTTGTTGTTGTCGTTGTTGTCGTTGTTTTAATTGGTGGTTTCTACTATGCCTTATTGTGCTTGAGTCTAGAAATCTGTGCCTCTAACATCAGCCTGAAGGCAAATACAACTAGACAGAAACCCTTTTATTTTTGCCAAAATTACATGACTTCATTGAATGTCGTAAGTGGCGGAGGTTTTGGGAACCTGTGTATTCTAGGTATTCACTAGCACAAGAAAGCTGTAATACGTGTTTTACAGAAACCTTAAACTTGCCTTTTTCACAAATTAATTGGCACTGTCCTGACATATATAGAATGATGCAGCTATAAGGGCAGTTTACTTTTTATAATTCAGACAATTTTGATTGTCAAGGTGTATGAACTGTAATTTTTAATCATACTGTCACATGATTGTAAATCACTTTTTTTTAAGTTTGAAAGTGAAGAAGAGACTTTTTATGCTGAGTATCAGTCAGAATTGACTGCATGATTTGCAAAAACTTTAAATGGGGGCAAAAGGGCTGCATATAGAGACATTGCTAGACTCCCACCCTTTGGTTGTAAGGTGCAAAAGACTTTCAGATTACTCAACCTAATGACCCTTCCCTTGTGATGCATTTTTCACAAAAGAATGAAATAATAGGAGAAAACAAAGGCATGGTAACCCACATGAAAAAAAAATAATTACCCAAATAATTTATTATATGTGCTGCTGTTCTTGGAGCTCTGTGCATGGTTATCCTTCATACTATTACATTTAGTAAACTAATGAAGTGTGTGCAGTATATTAACAAGGCCTACAAATGACCTACCTCTAGTTAAGAAACCAATAAAGTAAATGTTTTGGAGGTACCATCATGAAGTTAGAAAAGTAAAATGGCCTGTTGTAGGTGATTAACTACTGCATTTTAGACATTAATGCTTTTGTAAATACAGTCCCTTTTTTGACATTAAACCATAAATTTTAAAATTTAGTATGCATTAAACAACTAAGGTCATCCGTCCCTGTCCAATTTGTTATAGTAGAGATTTTGCAAAACCATATGTTTTAGTTTGGCAAGAAGAGCCATTGAATCTCCTTTTTGGCTTTTATTTACACATATTATTTTGAGTTGTATCAATCAAAAAAGAAATTTTCCTATAATCAATCACCCATTGAGGCTCAATATTTAGCTAGCTAAAGGGATTTTACGACAACTTTCACTCATGCTTTTTCACAGTAGCCATGCTGCAGAGAAGGGAGGAATAGAGGAGTCATCCAGGCAAAGTTGATACAGTTGATACTGAAGATAGTGTTAAAAATACAAGATAAAAGTCAGCCGGATCAAACCTGCTGTTGTTTGCTTTGTTTTGTTTTTCGTCTGGAAAGATAGTCTAAGCTGAAGTCTGTTGCTGGATTCCTCTTTTACCACACTGCAGGAAATCCTTACTTGACCAATATATTTAGGGAGGGATGTCATACATTTTTAAACTTTCAGTATTTAAAAAATAAAGATCATATTTGCTGTTCTTAAAGTGTCATTTAAATTCATGCATTGTCTATTGTTTTGAAAAAAAAAAATCTTGCTGGTTAAAAATACAGTATTTTTGGCCATAACTTTGTACTATAGTATCTTCATTCCTTGAAATTTATCTTTTCTGAAATATATTTGGGCTTACTGTTCTCACAGAACATTTCTTGCTATGATAAATATTGGATGGATTTGTTATTCCAGTGATTTATTTTTTATTTATATATACTCTGTCCTCATTGTCTGAATATTAAAATTTCCTAAATATCTTTATTACAGCCAGAAAGTTCAAAACATTTCAGGTTCAGTAATGTGAAGGCAGTCATTTGACAGTATTACTAAAGATTTTTTTCACTTGTGTACAACAAACTCAGAAGCATGAGGGAAAAGAAATAATAACCAATGTCTCATTAATGGAAAACTTTCAGGATTTGTAGACAAGAACAGACAGTTTCTGTGACTTTTTTTTTTTTTTTCCTACATGATGGTAGGCATAACAGAAAGGTGGCTACATGTTGCTTTTCAGGAGTCTGTCTCATACTTGAACAACAATCAGTGGATCTCACATCATTATTACTGAAGAAATAGAATTTCAGGCCACTTGCAAAAATGAGTCTCTGCTCTATTATGTGATTACAACAGTTTAAGATTATTGGAATCCAAATAATTTGCCTAAGTAAGGACTTTAGTGAAATACTATTGATTTTTCTTTCCTGTTGAAGAATGTAAGGGAGAGGGATCTGTGAGGAAGATTTTATTTTGCCTTTATGTCTCAGTGAGGATAATATCAACAAAAATAGTGTAATTTGTGATATTTAGATATGTGAAATAGATATAGGAGCTGTATCTGTGTGATAAATTGTGCACAGCCATGCTATAAAATTGCATCACATGCTATGATCACATCACCTGATTGCCGAACCATTTTGTACTATACTGTCCCAAGCAGTTAGGAGGCTCAGAATATTTGTACAGTGAGAAAGCTTTGTCTGTCACAGAGTACCTGGTTGTCAGCTCTTCAGTAACGCTCCTGCTTTCAGCAGCAGGGACATTGCGTATGGCAGCTGACCCAATCTGGTAGTTTACTGCTGTCAAAAGCAGATCTCCTGTTGCTCCTCCTCAGTTGCCGGGTCTCTGCTACATGGTGCTTCCCTCTCCCTGGTGTCACCTCAGGCACTTGGTGAGCCAGGAAACTGTGGGGAAATAACACTCATTTTCACTCTTGCTTGGCTGATTCATTAGCCTAAGTTTCAGCATTTTGGGCCAATTTGGTTAATCAGTGGTTGAGACAAGTGCCAAGCTGACTAAGGGAAATAGGAATGTGTATATTGTTGTACCACTTAAACAAAGAAAATTCTTTTGGAAATATATAAAGGTAAAATCTGAGGCTTTTTGCAAAGAGAGGAAGTGAGACTCATCTTGAGGCTGTCAGGAAATAAAACACATTCAAGAATTAATCCATACAATACAGGGAAATGCAATATATAAATAATGACATGAAGAATTTCACACAAGATGCAATTTTCACAGGCTATGCAATTTTACATCTTTCATCAGAGACAGGTACATATACATTGCTATTGGCATATCAAGTATATAAGGCATTTTATTACCTTTGAGAAAACCAAAGTCACACAGATGATGCTTATCTTTTCAAAGAATCTCCAGAAAGGTGTTATTTTACAAATAGATGGAGTCTGAGTTCCTTTGGCTTTTTTAGTGGCTAATAATTACATTCTTTTTCCCTGAAGTTAGATTGCAATTTTCTGCCTTGTAAATTCTGAACCTCTTTGAAATAAATTAGGTTTCACAGACTATGATGATGAGAATATACTGGATGCTAAACTACTATGCAGTCAAGAGAAAGAAAGTACCTTGTGAACATTTAAAAATAGAAATAGCAGCAGTCAAGGAACATCATCATTTCATTTGGAATTTAAAAGATTCAGTTCTCCTTTTCAACATCTTTTAGTGCTTACACTAAATGTATTGATTTTTAACTTTTAACTTTATAGAAATATACTGAAAGAGTTTGGAAGCAGCTGATCAATCTGCTTTTAAGCAATTTAGCATATATTCATTAAAATTTAATACTCTATTGTCTTTGCATTCAAAGAAAAGCTTTATTATTCAGAGTGTGGATTAATCATCCACCAAAGAAATAAAAACTATTCTTTTATAATCTATGTTCCAGCACAGCAAAAACTGAGACAGTGAATATTGTAAAAATAAAAATGCACATGCATGCACACATACATACACACCCTTGACAGATTCTAGAAGTCTGTATATAATTCTCATATGCGAATTTTCCCCATTAGGAGGTCCATTAAGTCCCTGACTTAAATGTTGGTTACAGGGTCACAGCATATCAAATTCAAAAGAACAAAGCAAAAAATACATCTGTAATTTTGGGTTGAATTCCCATTCTTCCCAGATGAGTTGAAACAGCTTGTTGATTGGGCATTCAAGCAAATAAATTTGTCTATGACTTTCATTTATAACTTGCATTTTAGTAGCATGCTAGTTTTAGTTAATAATGGAATTCTGTTGCATAAGTGCTTTGACACTGGCTTAAACGAGCCCTCACTGATGCTTAACATTGAGACAAGCACCAGTTTTAGCCTAAAAGGAGCCAATAAAGAATATCACAGCTTTAGGATTAGCTGTGGCCCTCTTGAGAACAGCTGTTGATCTCAGGCCTTCACTTCCTTCTTTGCTGGGGTAGAAATCTAACTATCTAGTCCTGAGTCCAGAATTTGATGACTGTAATTCGTTGTGATTATTCCAGGAATTTGGAAATAATGCTAGCAGATTTCCTACAATTTCACAGTGAGTGAATCAGTAAGCAGATAGCTTAATTGAAGTGGAATTTTATTAAATATAAACACATTGCAGAGAAAACATGTAAAACCATAAATAACCTACACACCTGCTAATCTGTCATTCACAAAGATTCTGACAAGTGCTACATGCAACAGACTCCTCATAAATATATATATATATATATATTTAGCAGTTTATATTTACCAAATTCCAATACCAAAAATATTTTCTAATTTCTACCAGGACTGTGTGTGAATGCTTTTGTTGTGAATGAATGTTCCTACTTTAAATATCAAGATGACTGAGTGCTTATGAAAAGTAAATGAAACATGCTGTTATGGAGGTTATTTCAGACTGCCTCTCATCTCCGGTAATTTTTTCACAAATAGAGTTTCTCAGTGGACACACATGTTATATCAATTTAAAATTTCACCATGAGGTTGCAAGTTAATGGTCTGTCAGTTACTTTTCTAAACAAAATTGCAGGCCTTCTGCTACCAGCATGATGGGAAATCATGTAAGAAATACAGAGGATGTTTTCATGACAGAAACCTTAACTATATCAACAACCAATGATGCTAAAGAATTAGATGTTAATGAAGCAGCTATTTTTCACAAGTAAACAGATCAAGTAAGACTTTTTTGTAAACTTAGCAATATATATTTTGACCAAATTTGCATTTTTAAAAAAGAAAACATTTTATTTGTTGTTATAAGGACAGAATATTAAAAATCTCTATATTGTAATAGATCTAGAGCATCATTCATGTCAGAGACCTTTGTGCAATCACCCTTGCATACTCTTTTGATTGATAGTATGTGCTGGAGTCTTCTGAAAACGATTGGTAGATTAAACAGTCCCATTGAGAGTGATCCTGCTAAAATTATTTTATTTAAGACAATAAGATCAAATGCGATAACCAAACAAGGAAAATTACCTTTTTTCCCCCCTCTCCCTGCAAAGCCTTGCACTTATATGATTAACCACACATTGAAAGTTTAAAATTAAAGGGCACTTGTTTTTCTGTCCTGCATATGACCAAAACCTTCTGACAGTCTCTATGGATGTTCATGTCAATTAGCAAAAGATTTTAAAATAAAGATATTTCCACAAGGAGAATGTCCAATCTGATGATGACTGGTATCCTGATAACCACACTGTTAGGGCAGTTCCATGGAAGTGATCAGAGCATGCACTCCAACACTTCAGATGAGTACATCATTAACCCTGCTAAAGAATATCTTCATTTTGAACATCTGCACATTATCTACCTATAATTCTACTCTCATATATACCAGCCACTGCAGTATTGGAGAAGCTCTGTCTGTTGCATGTGATAAAGTTGTTCCTTGTTGATACCTACTTTGAGGGATACTGAAAAACCTACCTTCAAGATGATAGGTTTTTCTTGGTAGGTGATTCTTGGAGTTGCTCAGCATGAATATATGTGTAGACTACTGTATAAGAAAGAAAAAAAAAATGGTAAATTGCCAGTAACCAGAGATATTCAGGATGCGAAAAACATATGAAAATGCATGCATGTTCATTCCTTCCTTCATCAACATATGGTGTGTAAATCATACAGCAAATATGAGGTAGGGTAGGATGCATGCATGGCATATAGGTATTGCTCCAGTAAAAATTCTGTATCCATGTGTTATTAAGTATGTGGACAGGACATCACAAACTTTTTTTTTGCCATGTGAAGCATGGGCTACTGAACTCATTTTTGCCATTTTATATTGCTTAGCATAATATGGGTGTATGTGCTTCAATTCTATGCAGTACTCGGATTCAGAACCTTTAAGTGAATATTTAAAGTTTGCAAGCAAAAATCATAGGAGAATTTTTTTTTTTTTCTAATGCCACTACTTGTGTGAAAAGTAAATGTATTCTAGTGTTTAAATGGAGATGGGTTCCTCATCAATAATAGACCATGACCTGGAGCTCTAATACAGGTCTTTATTCAGTAGAGTACTTGATGCCCCAAGTGTATTATTTATCTGCAGTACTTTAAGAAAAGTCACCCTCACAAGGAAATGTGTCACAGAATGATAAGAGAAAGAGGTATGAGAATAAATGATCCCCACAGGAAAGTTCATTATGTAAAATACAGGCAGAGTACCAGTGATCTCAAAGTTCTAGCACTGATGTACCAAATTGACTTATACTCCAAGCGTTGGAGCTGTAAAAGAAATACTGTGATAAAATGCTTTTCTAGTCCAGACTCTTTCACACATCTGTGTCTTATTCTGACTTGTTCCTTCACTACTAGCAAGACTTCTGAGAGACCTGGATATGTGCTCTGATTATCTCTCTCAAATACTTACAACCCTTCGAAAACAAACTTCTAGTTTCTGAATGCCACCATATCTACACATTTTGCCTTCTGAGACTAAAGGAAAGAAGTTGTTGCAGAATTAGAATGAGTCAAGAACATGGACACAGACTCTAGGAGAATGCCATAAACTTCATTCACAATGGTTTGGTTTGTTGACTTTATAGAAATTAAGATTGCTGTTGGACAAAGGGTTGGTAAAAAGCTTACTGGAATGAATAACTTCCAGAAACGGAAAGCCTTGGATTCTAAATAGAAAAAGTGACAGACTTGGTTACAGCTCAACTTCATAATTCAACTTCTTGCCAAGAGAGGTTGTGGAGTCTCCTTCTCTGGAGATCTTCCAAACCCCCTTGGACGCAGTCCTGTGCCACATGCTCTAGGTGACCCTGCATGTGCAGGGAGGTTGGACTAGATGATCTCTAAAGGTCCCTTCCAACCTTAATGATTATACGATTCTATTATAATTTCTTCACAAGAATTTTTTGTTTTAATTGCTTTTAGTTCTATTTTTTTTTAAAACAAAACTTTAGTTTGTAGATTACTGACAGTATCTGAAGATTGTTGTTTGGACCCAGCACTGTAATAAGAGATTGTGGTTTTTAATTCCTCCAGAGGTACTGGAACAGTTTTATGTTAATTCTAATTAGTGGTTGTAATAGTAAAAATGCAGAATTTCTTTCCTCAAACAGCAGGATTGATAGTTTGTAGTTAATGTAATGCACATTAGCTCCTTTATTCTTACACATTGTAAGCATTTACAAAACAGCATTAATACGTCTTAAAAGCAACATGTACATATGGAATTAATCAGGAAAATTTTCCTAAAAACAACATATGTTGCCAAACCTTTAAGAGGGAATTCTTTCTCTTTCTTCTTTTTTTTTTTTCTCCTTCCACCTGAGATAGATCATCTGACAATTCCTTTGCTTCTCCATTTGTTCTGCCTTAATGTCTTTTTTATTGCTGTCATGAGATGGGCTACCAGCAGTTTTACTTTACTCTCATCATTTTTTGCTTGTTTGTTTGCAGTATTAGGTTAGGGAATAACTTCATATTGCAAAGATGAGATTAGTTTACCATGTGATTAAATTAGCCAAACTCTTAGACATCTATCAGAAGGAAACCTGAGCTGCTGCTGCTTACTTTCAAAGTACTTGGGAGTTAAGGCAGGTCTGGTTAATGGTAGATCAGCCAGAAGGGCTAATGGGAAATGCTTCTGGATACTAATAACTGGTCTAGAAAGTATCACTGAAATCTTAATGTATTTTCTGCATAGCCTCTTCAAGTATAACTCTTAATAAAGCCTAGAGGCAGCTAAAGAAAAGAAATGGCTGTCAAGTGCTTTGAGTCCTTATATTGCTCTTCAACTGTACAGAGAGATACAGTGGCATTTTGGATTAAAAAAAAGCCCTCAAGGGCTCAGCATAAAATATGCATAGCCTTGTAATCTGCACAAATATATTACTTAGCTACAGGATAATCTACCTGTAAGCAGTGCAAGTTTATTCAAGAAAGCAACAAGTAAGCTGAAAAAAAATAATACTGATGATGGAAAGAAAGCTTGAGTATATGGCATAAATGCTAATTTCTGGAATAAGTTGCCTAAAGGATTTCCTACACTATACTAACTCACTCTTGGAGGACTAGATGAAATGAAGTATAATATGCTAGGAAGAGAATTGTGACAATATTTACCAGTAAGGAACTCTTCAGTCACTGAGAAATTCTTCAGAACTTGACTGTGGTCCAGCACCTAAGTCTTCTGGAGACATCCTGACCTAGAAGCCTAACCCTGCTGCCCATAAGAGACAAAAACCTCTGTAGCTTCCCTTTTCCTCTCCCTTCTTTTGTCTGTTGCATCACAGTGCTTTATTTTTGTTGTTAAAGAACCACTGATGAGGGAATTGGGATCCTTATTTTTCAAAAAAAAAAAGGAAAATTTTTTGCTGCCTCTTGAGAAGTTAGCACACTTAATTCAGTGGAACTAATGAGAAAACGTCATATAGCACAATCTTCAATATACTTCTGTAGATGCTTATTGTTAGCTTTGAGTACTGCCAATAAAGCTAAGAGACATATTAAGACTAAATTTGAATTACACACGCTTTGAATTTTTCCTCAGAGAGACAGCCCTAATGTGGGAACAGAGATATGATATGAATTTACAAAGTTGTTAGGGTAGTGGGAATTGTACTGCTGTGAACACCTTTCTCTGGTTCACGCACACACACAAAACAAACAAAAAAACCCACCACACACTAATTCTAACATTTATCTCAAATTGTATGTACTGTCATTAAATACTATTTGACAGAGCAAATATTTACCTGCAGTAGCAATGAATAATATTATTCACAGAATGAGCACTTTTGTATGAAACTCCAGGATAAGCAAACTTAGAGGATCTTGACGCCTTTAAATCTTGCTCATATGCTTTCTCATATTAGGGAGACACTAATAAGTCACTTACTTTCACTATAATTACAGAAATATTTAGCTTTCAAATTATGAAGCAACTTCTTTATAACTGCTTAAATATGCCCACATTTAATTGATGAAGGTGGAGATATTGTTTTCTACCCAGACCTTTATATTTTTAAAAATATTTTATGTTCACAACATAAGTACATGTCACTGCCTATGGTGGGGAAAAAATAAAAATCAACAAATCAGTTATGCTTGTTTAACTAAATATTTGTTTATATTTCTAGTGGTTTCACCTATCATTGTTGCACAAACTTTGACTCAGAACCTTGTTGCATTTTAAACATTGCAAGATAAAAATTTCAAGTATCATTGAGTTTGTGTTTTCTTTAGAATAATCCAGAAGAGGAAAAAATGGCAGCAGTATGATAAAGAATGAATCTCCATGGAAACTTTGAAAAGAAATACACAGAGAAAGCAGAGCTGAGAGAAAAGCTCCAAGAATGTGATTTTTAATGTACGTATGCACTGTGTTATTACAAACCGCAGGGTTCTGTGCAAGACATTTCTCCCCCACCCCTAAAAAAAGCAAACAAACAAACAAACAAACCACAAAAATTGTTTTCTAGACCTAAAATAACCACGTAAGCATACATATTTAACAGATTTTAAAAATCACGTGCTGATTTTGTAGACCTTCAGTAGAATTAAAGGGTCATAAATATCATATTCTCCACAGTTTACAAACTCATTTATGAGTCTTCAAACTCATAAACAAGTCTTCAAATATGTAAGACTTAGGAACACACCTGCTCATGAAGCATAAAACAGTCATAGAGATAATTTTGCACTGAGAAAGAACTGAACTAAAAGTGTTCCTGATTGCATGGGATCTCTCACCTAAAGGACTGCACACCTCAACCACCCTCAGCACACACCTGTGTTTGCTGCTTTAGCACAGCTGAGCATGGAGCTCTTTCCCTTGGGCACCACAGTCCTTCGGCACCTTGCACACTGCTGATACTGAGCTGCTAGCAGCCAGAAGCTGTCTCCTTACTGCGTGGTAAGGTGAACTCCTGGGACACTGGTAGGGCACCTGAACCAGACTTGTATTAATACTTTATATTTGCATGTAAGCATGCTATTTTTAATACTGCAGATGAGACTTGGTCTGTAAGAGATTTACCAAGATTGTATTCCTTACAAAATATGAAAATTCATGTTTGTAAAACTAATGCTAGATTCAAGTATGTTAAGCAAGGAGAGGAATGCAGATAACTTCAGAATACCTCCAAAATGAAAAGTTGTAGACAACAACAAATGCAGACAGGTCTTCCCTTTCTGAGCTTTCATCTGTGTTGAGAAGCAAACGTGGGAAGAAAAATCCCCAGATATTTAATTTGACAATACTGAGCAATTTTAAATTAATACCATATGCTGTCTTTAAGTGCAGGGGAACCAATGCCTCAAACCACCTGTACCTAGCACACAAATCCCTGTGCTGTTCTTATCAGGGCAGCAGCTCACAGCTGTTAGGGGCTCCACGTGCTGTGCCCTCCTCCTTGCTGGTGGGTTGCCCCATCTACCCTCCCACCATCCAGAGGGAGGTGGGAGAATGTAAACTCCATGAAGATAACCAACTTTCCCTGAACTTTTACCCACATGTGTGGTGTTTTGTGTGTGTGTGTGTGTGTGTGTGTGTGTGTGTGCAGGATGCCCACTGGGTGCTGAAGCTGCTGGGTGAGTGCTCACCTGCGGGAAGCAGGGAGCCACCTCGTGCTGCCCTGACTGGGCCAGCAGGTTTTCTCTTGGTATTTTCTTTAGTTAGTACAGGTGCGGGTACGGTAGGGATTAAAATGCCAACTGTTGCCAATGCCTCTCCCCTGAACTGCCATTGGGTGTCTGCAGGTGCCACTGGATGGCATTGGCAGTAGGAGAGGCTGTGGGGAGGGAAGTGGCTGTGGGAGAGGTCTAGTTTTTGATGCTTCTACAATGTGTGTAGCTGAATTGGAGATAAATGGCAGGTTTTCGTATCTCTGGTGCACATAGGTTGCTGCCTGTTTTTTTTTTCCTAAGGAGAAAAAAAAAAATGCAACAAGCACTTAAAAAGGCAGTGATGTTGCAGTCATACTGTTGTAAGGTGTGCTGACTTATTCTTGTGAGTTGTGAGCAGTGAGACGTGTTTGGGTAAACGTTAGCTGCAAACTCTGGGAAACAGCATTTGTATGTGCTACCCTGACACATGGCTTATACCACATCCAAGCATGCTCGGCAGATCTTGGGCTTTGCATATGTTCGGAGCCAGGTTAAAGGCCTGCATGTGAGGAGCAGGGAAAGGCAGTGCTAGCTGGCAGCTGAGCAGTGGTGCGGAAGGTGTTGATGACTTTGAGCCTTTAGAACTGTCACAGCTCAGAGCAGAGAGCAGACTCCAAAGGCATCTACAATAGAGGTCCTGTCACTCTAGTGGCAACTGGAGGGGAAACTAAGCCCCCAGCCCCCTTTCTTTTTCTTTTTTTTTTTTTTTTTTCTCCCCTTTCTATGACACTTGTGCCCAAATAACTTGATGCAGAAGCTTCCAGGCCTCAAAGCTCCTAGTGTGGAGTGGGAATGGCTCCTTTCCTATAACCAGGGCCTGAGGAAAAGGCCATGTGTAGCATTGGGCGTAAGTGAATTGTCTTTACTCTTTGCTAGTGCTTACACTCTCCTGTTATAGTCCCCCACCTTCATCTTTACCACAAACTAGTCAAGATATTGTTGTCCCAAAAGTGGGTTCATTCTTAACCAGCTGTGCAGAGAGACGATAGACACACGGAGCTATTTGTTTATTCCATTTCTGTGCAGAGGCGGGTGCTAGGTGGTAACTCCACAAAGCTAGCATGTCATCTCTTACCACCGTTCTGTATTTATTTATGTGCTTTCTGGAAAGACTTTACACAAACATTTTCATTGTTTACATTCAGACTGCATCGCATACCAGTTGTAATGCCCTGGCTAATTGCCATGGGGGGGTATAATATCACCAGCTCATTAGTCAGGTAGGGGAGTGAAAGTCAATCTGTTAATAAGCTCTAATGAGTTAGAGGTCATCCTAAATTGAATGCCATCCTTGTTTTGTTGACTCATCAAGTTCTTTGGAGGGTTTGTGTTTCCCTTATCATCCCACTAGGACTGGTTATTCTCAGCTGTACAGACTTACAACATTCTGTCTTGACATCCTCCCTTTCTCTGGCCTTGATTCTGATTGATTAACTCTTTACAGAGTTCCCGTGGTCTCATTGCAACAATATGACAGCTTAGGTAACATACCTAATCAAATAACCAACCACCCATGAACAACTTACAGGAAGGCTTCAAACAGTAAGCTTTTAAGAAGACTCAGTAAAATTGTTGATCAAAATCAAGTTTAAACATACTGTTCTGAATGATACATTGCACAATGATCTTAACATAAAACAAATTTTAAAAAAGAAACTGCAAAATACTGACTCACCCTCAGTGGCTTATGTCTCATTTGTTATTGCCTCTGCCTATTACCTGTGTAGAAATCTGTGGTTAATTGATGTGACAGTCTAATGTCTGTTTATCTTGTGCAAGATTTTGATGCAAATGGGAAAATATTTTGGATTTTGTAGGTTAAAATATTGCAGTAGATGAGTTACCTTATTTGTGTTACAGGTATCTTTCAGAAGTAACTTTTATTTACTTTTATGCTATATAATGTTCTACCTTATGTAATTTAAGTGCTACATTATTAGCTAGCTTCCACATTTTGTCCTCTGTTTGATTCTTGGATATCACACACCATACAATATTGCTTTGCTTTAACTGAAAATGCAGGGTGGGGGAAAGGTTCTGTATTCATTCACTGTTTTTACCAGGAGAAAAGGTGAGTATGGCTGTGTGTTTTTGAAAACGAACAATAAAAACCCACAAACCAGAAATATTATATTAGCATATGGCACCAGGCATGATGGCATCCAATGGGATTCATCTTTCTCAAAGGGGGAAGAGAGTCCTGGGTCATGAGCTAGCAGGGCTCATCAAGAAGGCTTTAAACTAGATTTGAGGGAGGAGGGGGGTATCATCAGGGAAGCAGGTGATAAGGTAGGCAATGGCCTGTCATGCCACTCGCAGCAGCCTAACTCCATGATTCATAGCCTGTGAAGGGTGCCCAAAGCCTAGAGAGAGTAAATGGCAAAATATGAGAACTACCAAAGGCCCATGTAGTCAAGTTGCAGCTGTCCCAGCTAGAATGAGAGGCACATTGGGAGCCCAGCTCAAATGCCTCTATGTAAACGCACGCAGCAGGGGGAATAAAGAAGGGGAATTGGAGATGCGTGTGTGATTGCAGGGCCATGATCTCATTGCAATTCCTGAGACATGGTGGGACAGCTCTCATGACTGGAATGAGGCCATGGATGGCTTTAGGCTTTTCAGGAAGGACAGGCCAGGAAGGCGA